>JAQGBX010000605.1:0-33115 GCA_034698745.1 Megaphyllum sjaelandicum | reverse complement strand
TATTTCTGCACACGAGGGCTAAACACCAACGCCAGGGGATGTGTCAGCGTCACCTACCTGGGAATTTTGCCTACGAGAGGAGACTTTTACCCCCACAAGAGGGATCTACATGGGACCTCGGTTTAAACTCATCTGAAAGAGCCACCACTTAAAGAATTTTTGCACATCCTCAAAATTCTCACCAACCTCGACCGGGGAGCGAACCCCGCTAGTTAGGATCAAGAGGCAAGCGCGTAACCCACTCGACCATCGGCGCCGGCATATATAGCTGTTTGGCGCAACGAACTCTACTGGGGCACTCATGCGGCTGGATTCCAGCTGCCAGATCCCTTCATCTCACATAGTTTCGTCAAGCCTGTCTCTTGACAGTACGGGAGTTTCGATGCATTAATATTGCAACATCCAAGTCCCTGTTGAACCGCTCCAGCTCTCAAAGGTGTTCCCTCAGGTGACTCAAAGGAGTAAGTTTGACATAAAAATTAGTTTGAGTGCCCACCGAAACCCGCGATTCCATCGGGGCAGGCGTTTGAGTTGATATAGAGATTATCACTGGTGAAACCACTAAAAGGGTGCACACGCATGGCACAACCGGGGTCTTTAAATTATAGTTCTTGTCATATGCTGTCTCATGCAACGATGCAACAGGCCTCACAATCAATACTTTCCTCTCTACTTTTCTCACCGCTGATGAAATCACTTTTGTTCAACCAATACACGCATAAACTTCCAATGACTGCTCCAAATTACCCCAATATTTCACCAGGGTCTCCACTCTTACCACATCATCACAAGCCTTAAAAACTGCAGGCGATCAGGATATCAACTCATTTCCCTGACCAGAATTGCCATCTAAATTCTGATTTTGCCTCTGCTGTGCTCTGTTCAAATTCTCTTTAACCAGATCTCTTACATCTGCAACAAATAGTACAAAAGGCAAAACTATCCTGGAACCAAATAAATTACGTCCCACCCCCTGATATAAAGCAGCACCCAACCCCTTTAGATAGTTATCGGCAAAAAGGGTCACCACCTTCAATAGGTCAAACATGGCCAACACCGGAGCTGACGCCAATGCCACCTTTAGAACCTCGAATGCTACTGTAAATGGCGATCCTGTGTCCAGCAGGCTGCCGTCCGTTTGCTTGCTAATGCCATGAGGGGTAACGCCACACGTAACCATTTTTTGTATAAATCATATATAGTGACCCGCTAATCTTAGAAAACTCTGCACAACAGTACGTGATGACGATTCTGGGAAAGCCTTCATCGCCTCCAATTTTCTGGATCAACGGAAACCCCTTCATGGCTTAAAAGATGGCCAAAATAATTCTCTATTGCCAATACTGATGGCCTGACTAAAGGTTCTTGCAAAACCAACAATCTATTTTGCTGTGTCACCTTATCCCCTATTTGAGCATGCTGGGATTTAGTAAGATCTGTCACGAATTAATTTAGGGTGCAACTTCTATTGAAAGGGCCAACGCTTTATTATTTGAGTAGTTTCGAGTAAGGGCTTACACAATGTTCCATAGCACAACAAATGCCAAACATCATAAGGAACAAGCTCGAGTTCAGGGTCCCCTATAGCAGTTCCCCTCGAGTTTGTCCTAAGCATTACAAATCATGATATACAATCACAAGCGCACATGCGCATAAAACATCGTACCCCGGCAGAACAGTCAAGCTCCAAACAAGCCATCTCACAATAGGACAGATCACCAATAAAATATGGCTGATACTTCAGCCCGCGCGCAGTGAACAACATGTTCACCATAAAATGAGCAAACCCTTCCTGATTTTATCCAACAATATTCTCCCTTATATATATCTCAGTGCCCTGGTGTCAATTAGACACTTGCCAAAAGATCAAAGTTAAACTATAAGAATGCAATAATGGTTGGTTTATTAAGCAACAATATTGCAATCCTCAAGGATTAAGGCCAGAGAATCTGTTAAAATGGATAATTGCACTTATTGCGCCATGGATTAGAATCACGGTCGGCTGACCGTGACATTTCTTCGCCCTGTTCCACCGTATTTAACGGGCATCAACAACTCCCCACAACGAAAACACGCAAAATCCCTGCTTGTCATAGTAGAAGGTGCTTGCTTCGATTGAGGAGGTTCTCTACCTTGCCCCTGATAAACTCCTTATTCTGCATTAGTTGCAGGAAAAATTTCCTCAACATTCCTTGCCCGCTCAAATTTAATAAAATCCTTCTATATTCACCCAATGGTGTTTTAAAGTGGCCAGACATATTAGTAATACTTCAATAATAAACCTTTAAACAAATTTTCTTTAATTTAGACTTCCAGCATTTTTCGATCAACCATATCACACAAATACTCAACTTCAGCTATGTATTCCAATTAAGGCTCCATGGGTTTATCCTTACGTAAACCAAATTTTGTAGAGACCCCCTTATATTGACTATAGGATCAAAACAATATTCCAAAAATTCTGCCCTAAACATTGCCCAAGTGGCAAATTTCAGATTTTGTTTTAAATTTTTTGACCACATTTCTGTCGCCCCTGTCAGCCTTGATCGGCATTGGTAAACCCAATCAGTTTCCTGATATCCATCTTCTGCCGCAATATCTTCAAAGTTTCTCAAAAATTCTTTGGGATCTTTCCATCCATTAAATGTTGGCAATTTATCGGATCAGGCATGAATTAACACTGGTGCAGTCGAATGTACAACTCTTGGCCCCACATAACCTACATTAATTTAATTTCCCAATTCCATCTAAATAAGAACCAATTTTTCCAAAATAAATTTGCTCTAATCAGTATCCATTTTAATTTTCCCCTTCCAATTTTCTAATACCAACACTGCCTTACATGCCTATGTAAACAAAGGCGAAAAAGTAATTGCATGAGCTGAATCTACACCCATAGCAAAATATACCTCCTTAGGTGCAAAAATTGGGGAGAGTTTCTGACTGTCTTCAGCATTTTGAGAAATCTCTTCACTATCCGAAGACTGAGCTATCCTGCCATATTTCTCTTCACCTTTTCTACCCCTTTTTCTTATTACGGGTAGTTCAATCCTATGGACTAGTGTCCTTAACTCCGCCATATCCAATGTACCCTCTTAAGGGTTATCCACCCCTATTCTGCCAACCCTTTCTGTCATTTCTATTTGAAGTGTAGCTAGAATTTCAGAAAAGGAAAAGCCCGCATCTCCACCATGTGACGCCGTCCGGAGCGTAGCTTTATTGTAGAATAAATAGAGGAACAACCTAAAGAAGGTGAGAAACACTCAAAAATAAGGCAAACAGTGTTTAATAAAAGCAAAGCCCAAAGAAAGGTAAAAATCTAAACGAGGCATACAAGCAACGATGCACAAACAACTTGTCACGCGCAAAGACCAATCATACCTCAGTACTATTCCAGGTAGTCCCAAACAACTAAAGATAAAATAACCAAGCAAAGGTGACTCAAGAAATAAACCCAGCAATATGGGCTAGCTAAGTGGACCCCCCACTCAGGTCCCGAACCCAGGGCATAGGCTGTACGGGCGGCTCAATGACCCAAAGAAGGAACTCAGCCAATGAGTCTGCCTCTCTCAATACCAAACAACAAACCGCCTCTATCACAGAAATCACCAGGTTTATATCCCAAAGGAGAGCTACGCCCCATTCCTAATTAGAACAAAGGTCGAACATATTCATAGTGGGGCATATTCAGAGCAAAAGGTCACAGGGGTCGAGCACAAAGGATAGATCAAGGATTAAGAGGTCACCCACATTCCTTAAAGAAACTAGGGGCTAATTAGTTCACTGGGTTATTACAGAGGCAATATAATTGATGATTATCATGCGGGGATGTCTCAAAATGATTTCTGTTAAATATGACATTCACAACTGCCCAGTATGCAGATTGCACCAGAAGTTCCAAAGCACAGGATATGTGGATATTATTCACAATAATGGTAGGTCTTGTAAAATCAAGACCGTTACCTGTACAGGGACATTCTTCAAGACGTCATGTTGCCTTTTGCAGATTGGAATATGACATTTAAATGGTTGTTCCCGCATGACAGCAATCCAAAACACATCACAGGTGGTCATAACCTGGTTCCAGGATAATAACGTGCATGTATTAGAGTAACCACCTCAATCCCCTGACCTTAACCCAATTGAGAACTTGTGGGGGATTGTGGATAGAAAAGTTGACTGTAGGAATGTGTGTAGCCAGGACCAACATTTTCAAGCAATCGAAAAAGCCTGGAAAGAGATATCCCACAGGACACTGATTACTAACAAAGGTTTTGCCACTAAATATTAAGAAAAACAATATAATCTGCAATAGTAAATTCCATAAACGACATCCTAAAGTGGTTGGTGGCAATTGCAATTTCAGTTGCATTTGTTTTGTCCAGGAAAAAAACATTTGTCTTGATTATTAAATGTATGGAATGTACATGCAGCTATCTATATGGATTTTTTTTGGGTTTAAGCAATAAACATGTTTTTTGCAATATGAAAACGTTTATTAACCAGTTGCTATGTTTTGTCCATCACTGTACATGTTAACTGTAGGACAAACACTAGCTACACAGCAAGCCACAGATATGGGGGATGATACAACTTTGAGCAGAGTGGAGAAGGAATAAATGAGTACTTAACAGCACAGGAACTAAAGTGGAAATAATTTGTCACAGTCAGTCAGCAGCTGGAATCAATGAATCATACCTAGGTAAGCAAAAAGGTCAACTGGTCAGGTTATACTGTTGAGGGTAGGCCTACATTAATATTGACTGTCAAAGCCAAAATGGTCAACATATTACTTACAGAGGTGGTCAACATATGGATGTCCATCTCCTATAAATTAATGTGGTGACCATCCTGCAGTGTATGAAAATTTGGACAACTTAAGAAGGTGGTCAACATATGGATGTGGTCAACTTTAGAGGTTCTACTGTGACGACAACGTGTCGGCGCCTTTGAAGTTCTAAATGGAAAACCACTACAGCACAGCCCTGTTGGCATAGATATATCAACTCGCCCTCAGCCACAGTATACGTAATATACGTAGATTTGATGCTTTGGTGCGAAAAGCACTGCAGCGCTATAATAGTTTGAAGTTATCAACTTGCCCTCAGCCAAGGTCTGTGCTTGTAAGCGCATGGTAGGCAACGTGTCACTTACCTGTGTTCTTTGGTTTCATTGGTTAAGACGGACATGACTTTGACTTACTGATCACTTCAACCAACAGGGCGGCTCTGTGGTGTTTTTGGCACCCAGTAAAAAGTAGCAGCTAGTGCACCTACATACAGTGGTGGCCAATACATATGCAACTGGTTGATAAACAGTTTCAAGTTGCGAAAAAATATATATGTATGGTTTATACCCAAGAAAAAACCATATGGATACCTGCATGTACATGTACATTCTATATATTTATTAATAAAGAGAAATGTAAAGAATTTTTTTTAAATTTCTGAAAAAACAAAAAGTAACAAAGTAATTATATTTTCACTGAACAAAACAAATGCAACTTCACACTAATCTTCAGATTACTTGGGATAATTATATTTTTTGTAATAAATCATAGGCTACTTGCAATACTAAGTCCTTTATTAGTAGGCCTAATCTTGTTTTACAGAAATCAAGATCGTTTATTGCAAACCGTTTACAAATAAAAGGAATCTTCCATTGACCATATTTTTCAATGCAATATGGCTCGTGATAATCTGGAAAGTGTTTTGAGAGGCAAAATAATTGATGATTATCATGCTAGGATGTCTCAAAAAAATATTTGTGAGAAATATGATGTTCACAAATTCACAGTATGCAGATTGCAAAATAAATTCAAAAGCAGAGGAATTTTTTTTATTATTATTAGAGGAAATGAGAACATTCACAATGGTGGTAGACCGAGTAAAATCACAGATAGAGATGATTGTATCATTGTCAGACAAGTAAAAAGTAATCCATTTCTATTTTCAAATGCAATTCAAAAGGAATTGTAGGCCTACAATTTAGTATCAGATCAAACTATTAGCAGGCCTGCTGTCAAACCAGCAAAAAAGCCATCTGAAGAAAAGGTTTGAATTTACAAAAATACACAGTGACTAAAGTGTGGCCAAGTGAAAAACAGTGTTGTTTAGTGTTGAATCCAAGTTTAACATCATTGGAAGTGATGGAATTTGCCATTTGTCATTACCACAAGGTAAATGCTTAAATCCACGTTATTGCCAGAAGACTGTCAAGCATGGTGGAGGCAGTGTAATAGTCTGGGGATGCTTTTCCAGACAAGGCATAGGCCCTTTTTATTGCATTACTGGAATCATGGATCGTTACATGTACAGGGACATTCTTCAAGACATCATTTGCCTTTTGCAGATTGGAATATGACTTTGAAATGGTTGTTCCAGCATGACAACGATCCAAAACACTCATCAAAGGTGGTCAAAACCTGGTTCCAGATTAATCACGTGTAGGTATTAAGAGTTGCCACCTCTATCCCCTGACCTTAACCCATTTGGGAACTTGTGGGTGATTGTGGATTAAAAAATTGACCATAGGAACGTGCACAACAAGGACCAACTTTTTCAAGCAATCGAAAAAGCCTGGAAAGGCATCCAACACGACACTGATGAAGTTGATTGAATCAAGGCCTTCCCGCTGCAAGGCAGTGAGTACAAACAAAGGTTTTGCCACTGAATAATTTTTGAATAATGAGACATATGGAAAGTGAGCATATCTGCAGTACTGAAACAAACTTTGGGGGCATTCGGTGTTATCAAAGGGAGGCTTTCCAAGCCGTTAATGTCTGCCAATTCCAGTAACTCAACGGTCATGGCTGCATACCACGCTGAATTAAAGAAATTCAACGATGCGAGTCAAGCAGCATTTAGGGAACTTGTTGAAAACATTTCGGATTAACTGTTGGAACGTTTGGCTTCAATAAGCTGCACTAAAGAAATGTGGGACGATCTGCACAAATTATTCAGCGGTGTGAAAGAAGACTGTCATTAGTTTATGAAGTTTTTCCAGTTCATGCCGAATTCCGGTGAAGATAAGGCGGCGACGCTGAGTCAGCTCAGCTCGCACTGGAACAAAATGAACCAAGAATTAAAGCTGCTAAATCAATCTATGTTTCTTCCAGATTTATTGCTTGTTGGCAGGGCATTTCAAGCATTGTTAACGGACTATGATGTCTTCAAGTCGCAGTGGCGACTATCGAAGAATCAATCCGTTGATGATCTGACGACAGCTGTGAGCGCATAAAAGTCAGCTGATGGATTAGCCTGGCCTTAGTATTAACGTGGCAATCACATCTCACAAGTCACAGAAAGACAATGACTTGAAGTCTAGTAATACAAAAATCAAATCATTTAAGTGTTTCTACTGTCAAAAAGCAGGCCATTGGGCACGCAACTGCCGGAAGTGGATTTCCGCAGGCAAACCCGAGTTCAAGAACGACAGCGGTGGTGCAAAAGCCAGTGATGATGTCAACGACACCATGATGCTGCTGACAAATGACACAAGAAAGAATTGCCAAGGCAAGCTAGCAAGTTGACCAAGGAGGTCATGATTGATGACACATGCTTAACAAATGGTGATATGGGTCAGTATGTCAGTGATGTTTAGCACATCAACAATGGAGCAACAGCACATGTCACATTTGACAAAACAATTCATCATGACTACAAGAAATTCAATGACGGACAGTCCGTGCGTATGGCAAGTGGGTCACAAACAGCAGCATTAGAAAGAGAAACTGTTGATTTCTTATTCAACATTGATGGAAAACTTAAAGAAAGGGTACTAACTGATGTTTGGCTAATACCAGTTGTTAATAAGAATTTGTTTAGCATTTTGGCTGCACAGGAAAAGGTCCAAGACTGTGTTCATGTCTAAAGCCAGTCCCTGTGAGTTGCGCAACTCAAAGGGGAAGCTGCTTAACGAAGGCACTCGTGAGCAAGGTGGTTCAGGTAAAGAGAGCCAATGAGCAAGGTGTCAAGCAAGTCAATGACCAGGTGGCTGATTATGAGTATGCTGTGAACAAGTTTATGGAGGATGAACATTCAGCAAAGGAGGCTGAAGAGACACAAAGCAGTGGAATATGTGTGCTTCCTAAGTGTAACAGAGCTGTACCAGCTCATTTGAAAGACTGTCCGTACAGCTGTTGCAGATACCAGTGAATTTGTGGATCCGACGTCGTGGAAAGTTGACAGTGCTACCATAAGGGTAAAAGGCCATCGACAGTAAGTGGGTTTATAGGAAAAAACTAATCCAGATGGTTCCATTAACAAATTTGTGGTGTCGAGGTCACCACTGGGTGGCACGTTGGTGCCGTGAGCTGTAGTAACCTGTTTTGCGACTACTACAATAGCAACGAGGATGGTCTTTCCTCTTACGCGTTTTTTGTGATTTTTACTGGATTTTCGCCGTTGTAGCCATCCAGATTTTTGGAATTTCGCCACGTTTCGCTGCATCGCATCCGTGCAACGGGGAGATGCCTACAGATGAGTACTTTTTCGAATTTTTTTTTAGATTTGTGCCTTTGTCCGCAGCCATTTTGACAAGGTCCCAGTAACGTTGGTTTCGAGACCCTTCTCTCCGCGTCTACATACCGAAATTCGCCCCCTGATGTCATCCCTTACTGGTATGTGCTTTTTTCATCGTTTTGCTGCCCCTTGTTGCTACGCACGTGAGCTTTCCCGCTTCGCATGCGTGTAACCGTGTGGAGCGTGCCCGTGGAGTTTTTCGGGATTTTTGGGCTTTCTGGTCGTCCATTCGTCGCCGTTTGTTCTTCCCCTTAAACTTTGCTATGGGACTTTCCTGTTGGTCTGCCACATGGCTACAGGGGCAGCTTCTTGCCTTCCTCCGCACCAGGAGTTTGACTCTCTCAAAGGTAATTTGGACCGTCGGTGGAGGGACAAAATGGAGTCCTTCGAATATAACCTTGGGGCAGCTAAAGTAGTTGATGACCAGCAGCGTAAGGCCACTTTGCTGTACGTCGCTGGTAACGATGTTCGCAAGATTTTCACTACTTTGAAGTTGCCGGATTCCTGCTCGTACAAGTAAAGGAGAACTTGGGTGCCAGATGGAACAGAAGATCGAGTCCATGGATGCATACGTAACCAGGTTACATGCCCTCGTAGGCCAATGCGAATTTGGTACCTTTGAAGATATGATCATAGACTAGATTTTAGAGAAATGCCAGGACAACAATCTCCGGAAATGCCTGTTGCGGGAGGACGATTTACAGCTGGACAAGTTGCTGCCGATGGCAAGAAATGCCGAACTCAGCGAAAGCCAAACTGCCAATATGGAGGAATGTTAGCACACTGAGGTTGGCTACATCTTGGGTTCCCAGGTAAAAAGTTTGGGCAGGGTCGTTCTCGTGGTCGAGGATCATCCAGTAGAGGCCAGACCACAAAGACAGATTCGGTGAGAGGCTGCTTTCGATGCGGACATCCAGGTCACGGCACAGGATTGCCGACTGGCAAAGGATAAAATGTGTCGCAACTGTAGCAAGCTAGGACATTTTGCTTGCATTTGCCAAGGAAAACCTGCACCAAGCCCTAGTCAGGGATAAAAGCCTGCGGACCTCAGAAGCAAGTCTGCTACATAGACGTAGGCCGTGCGGAGAATGACGGCTCAGTCCAATATTCCTGGTGTATCAACCCAGCTGCTGGAAACTTTAATACAGTTCAAATCAAGCTCCACGGCGGAAGGGTAAACATGGTTGTCGACTCTGGCATTAATGTGAACATCATCAACCAAGCGGTGTGGGATCACCTAGAGGATTGGAAGGATCTAGTGCTAACTCATAAAGTAAGGGTTGTTTCCATACACAGTAGGAAGCCTTTGGAAGTCCTAGGCCAGTTTCGGACGGTCAATGCACGGAAAGGCATTGAGGTGTAATGATTGCGTGGTGGTACCGGATGGTGAGATCCTATTACTAGGACGCTGGACTTTCGCACAATGTCGCTACTATACAAGAGGACCCAGAACTTGAGAAGCTGCTGGGATCTAAACGCAAGGAACTGGGAGACCTTATTAGACGGCATCATTAGCTTTTTCATGGCCTTGGTAAGCTTAAAGATTTTAAATTGGAACTTTTCGTGGATCCAGAAGTGAAACCGGTGGCGCAATCGTTGCGGCGGATTTCATTTTATGTCAGAGAGCTTGTCGATAAGGAGTTGGATAATTTGCTGGCCCAGGATATCATCGAACCGGTGTCCGGACTTAATGAATGGGTGGCAGCCATGGTACCTGTTCGGAAACCTGAAGGGAGCATCCATATCTGTTTGGATGCCCGAGAAGTCAATGTGGCGGTAAAGAGATGCCACTACTTAATCCCCATGCTAAAGGAGATCGTGGACAAAACTGACAGAGCTGCAGCCATCTCTAACTTGGACTGCAAATGGGGATATCTCCAAATCCCATTAAAGGAGGACTCCAGAAAATACTCCACTTTTGTTACGCAACATGGGGTGTTCCGGTACAAGAGGCTGTTCTTTGGTATCAAGTTGGCACCCGAAGAGTACCAAAGGATAATGCATGAGCTCCTGGCTTGGTGTGATGGATCCAACAACAGCCTTGATGACATTGTATACGAGCAAAACATTCCTGAGCATGACCAACAGCTGGCAAAGATTTTTGAAGTGCTGGAAGAGCATGGAATTATGCTACACCTGAAGAAGTGCAAGTTTGGTCTGGATCAACTGGTCTTCTTTGGCCACGTATTTTCAAAGGATGGAATTTTGGTTGCCTGTCCTTTCAGCTATGTGGGCGCTCCGAATGCCCAGAAACAATTGAAAACACACTCCTGCCATCCAGGCCATGGGAAGAGTTGGCAATCGACTTGTGTGGCGTGGCTTTTTTAAAGATTGCAGTTCTTTAGTAGTTCTGGTGGACTACTACTCCAGGTGGCCTGAGGCAAGGCTACTGAACAGTACCAAGACGGGAAGGATCATCGACTGGCTTTGAGAGGTGTTTGCTGCTTGGGGTATGCCACAGATCCTACGGTCGGACAACAGACCACAGTATCTCTGACGAGTTCAAGAACTTCATGGAGGAGTGTGGCATCCAGCTCCGGCGGGTAAACCCATATTAGCAGCAAGCAAATGGGCTGGTCGAGAGATTAAACCAGTTATTCGTGAAGGTGCTCCGGATTGCTAATTTGGAGAAGAACTGCTGGCAAGAGACTTTGCGACTTCTTAGGTACTTACTGCAGCATGCCACACCTTATCACGGGGAAATCGCCATTTGAGCTGTTAGTGAGGCATCAGATGACGACGAAGATCCCATAACTGGAGAAGCTCCCGCCCGAAGATGTGGTGAAGACCAAAGACTGTCGAAAAGCAGAAGTCCAAGACATATGGTAACCATAGGCGCTCCGCAGCCAAGAGCCAGATTGGCGTAGGTGACCAAGTGCTGGTTGGTCGCCTAGGCTCACACAAGCTGTATTTTCATATTGGATTCCCCAAACTTCCTTATTTACCCAAGCTTTGTGACTGGCAAAAATATTTTAATACTTCATTGTGCATGACTGGGAGAAAACCTAATGAGGAGGAGGGCATAACAAACAAATACAGTTATGGTCCATTTAATATCGGAACTACCTTTGCATTCGCCTTGGGAATTGTAGGAAACCATGAAAAACCACAAATGTTAATGCACGACTTAAAAGTCAAACCTGGGTCTACCGAATGCAAGGCGAGAATGTAGCCTGCAAAAATACAAACTATTCAATCACCTTGTTCAATGAATTTTTCATACCACCTGATAAAGCCAAATACAGTAAAACCTGTTAAGAGTGACCACCAAAACCACCAAAAAAATGCTAAGTTGGTCACTGTACACAGTTGGTCCCTATACAAAGAATGCCTGAATTAAATTTAAATAATGAACATGTACACTGTACTTATAAATGTATATTATAATCTATATATATAAAATAGAAAACGACGCCATTTGCTTTTTGAGGCTAGCCAATCCTGTTCGCGTTTGCGGGTGGCAGTACGGTGAGCTCAGCAATCCCGTGCGTACGATTGGCCGTTCGTAACACACACCCCAAGAGCGCGAACTACGCGGGGAAAAACAAGGCCATAAATCTTCTCTCATTCGCCTCGGACCATATACAACTGTCAAACAGGTTTCCCGTCCCCCCTCCTGGATTCGTCCAGGTGATACTCATCTTTTGGCGATAAAGGACAGCTGAATCTAACTCCTGATCGCATAAAAGGGGTTAGATCATCAAACAACAATGTTAACCCGGGCAAGGCCGGGTATTACCGCTAGTAAATGTAGTAAAAAAACAAAACCAAAAATCAAGTTTTCCATGTTTTAA
This sequence comes from Megaphyllum sjaelandicum, assembly GCA_034698745.1. NCBI lineage: Eukaryota > Metazoa > Arthropoda > Diplopoda > Julida > Julidae > Megaphyllum > Megaphyllum sjaelandicum. The sequence continues at coordinate 20,799 of JAQGBX010000605.1, read as the reverse complement.
ATGCTCTTTGTTTCTTATGATTATGTTTTTAGTGATTTTTTTTATCTGAAAAACATGATTTTCTCATCTGTTAACTGATTACTTTGTAAGTTACACTGACAATGTAAAAATTATAAAGACAACATGATAGTCAGGTGGTCACTATTCAGAGATTTTTTATAAAGGAAATGTACATTAGAAAACAAAAACACTAAAAAGTGGCTAATTAAACGAGTGATCACTATTCAAAGGTGGAAACTTTCCCAGGTTTTACAGTACCTCTTTATACGTAGATATATGACGACCAAAAAAGTCTTCAGCCATATACACAAGGCTTACAGATCGAGAGCACTAAAGTACTAAAAAAGAAGAGACCATACCACTTCCACCATGATAGAAAGAAGCAGCACATCAATAAACCAATACATAAATTCTCAAGAGAACATAAGATTATAAAGCGAGAAATGAATATAAACCAACCTCCTACTAAACCAGATTCACATCTTCAATAATCATCAGCACCAATCGTCCAACTTAAGACAACAGGCTCTATGACAAGGTACAAAGCATAAGAAGAGCAGACGAAAGGGCCTCAAGGAATGAAAGTCCAAACGCCCTGTCAAAAAGTGGGAAATTTAAAACAGTACAAAATTTAAGTTTTTTAAAAAAAATTTAAATTTTTTTTTTTTGAAAAATATTTTTAAAAGGAGGGAAATTAAATTTAATAACGATTTAATATAATAGGTCGGGTCGAGATAACAAGTTAAAAGCAAAGTAACAAACATACGAAAAAACGAAAAAAAGAGAAAAAAAAACGAAAACATGGAGAAAGTATGCCCACCAAACACACGAATTAAATGATGAATGATTGAAACAAAAGAAGTCTAGCAGCGACATAAGGACCTAACTCTAGGAAGTTGGAAGAAATGTGGTCATTACACAAGTTAGATTAGAGCTACTAAAGAACCCGAGCTACTGGAAAACGGAAGAATTTTTAAGAAACGGAAAATTTAAAAACGAAAAAACTTAAAAGCAATTGACTGAAAAATGAGTTAAAAAGGAGCTACTTGAGTATGCTCTATCAGAATGAATACCTAAACATGTTATGGCACGAAAAAACTGAGAATACTGAAAACGTGAATCCAGTGTATTAGGTCACATTGGCTTTCATTCGAGCCTCGAATGTGACCTAATACATGTTATGTTTAGGTATTTTGATAGAGCATACTCAAGTAGCTCCTTTTTAACTCATTTTTTCAGTCAATTGCTTTTAAGTTTTTAAAATTTCGTTTTTAAATTTTCCGAAATATGACATCTTCATGTGGTCAGTATTAGAAATTTAACTTCGATGACAGCAACGACCATACAGCAATCTTTTTCCCTTTGCTATGTTTCGGGACCATGTCCCTTTATTCAAGCACTCTACATTCCAAACAAAGATATACATTATAATGCGAATTACAGTATAGAATTAGGCCTACAATAACCGACATGTAAATGCACAAAATACGTTAAATTTGGGGTATAAAATAGATTAGGATTGAAAAACAGAAGTATTAAAACAAAACCGAAAAAAAGGCCTAATGCCACAGTGAAAACCGAAGCAAAACGATCCAATAACATAAGAGTGAGGAGTGACATGACGAAATTACATACGAAATTAACAAATCAAAATTAAACGGGGGGTAGCCATTCTTATGGCGAATTCGACTCACCCAAAAAGTGTACGCCCAAGTGCACCAGGTGTAGGCTACAAGGTGAGGCATAAGTCTGTTAAATCGGCATTATTGCATGGCAGCAGGCGCAATAAGACTACAGACTTATGCCTCACCTTGCAGCTACACCAGGTGTACACTTTTTGGGTGAGTCGAATTCGCCATCTGACTTCGTTTTCTTACATTCAGTTTAAAATTCAAATTTGGCGGGTAAAAGTTGTTATGGCGCTCCTAACCCGCACCTTTCGGAATCACGTGACGTGAATCATTAGCAGACTTTCGTTTCGCGTTTGCTAAAACTCAAAAAACGCACCACATCAGTTTTTTGCATGTCGTTTTAAAACCTGTCGTAAGGATACTTCCGTAAAGAACTGTTGTATTACACGAATACTTTGCACTGTTTTTTTGTATTTTCTTATAAAGTCTTTAGAAATCGGAAATGGAAAATTCATCAGTTGCACTGCTATTTAAAGGTGAGCTTTCTGGAAATTATATTTCACCCTTTTTAAAGTTATCAAACTTGATGTAGTTAACCTATACATGTATATGCTCGATTATTTCCTGCAGACGTTGAAGAGGTATACGCCAGGTTATTTAACCACCATCCCGTAATTAGCGGAGAAATCAAATATTTTCTCAAAGAATTTGAGGTAAGAATACGTGAAAATAAATTAATAATATTATCATGAGTGCCATATATGAGTAGTCATATAACGTTTAGTAGGCGTGTACTATAGTCCTGGGGACTATGGGTAAAACTAGAGAGCCTGTATATTCAGGCTCTCTAGGTATACAGGCTCTCTAGGTAGAACCAAAACTACTTGCCAGCTAGCTATACTGAGCTACAGTGGTTTAATTGGTTATCCCAGATTTTTCAAGAGATATGTTACCATGTATTATACTAACTTAATTGTATCATCTTTCTATGAACTACGGTGTAGATGGAAAAGATGGGTTGCAGACCTGGTTTTCTCATTCGCACTTCCTGTTCCCCCATGCAATATAGGCTGGTTGTGATTTATAGCTATGATGAATGCACCAAGCAAGGTGGCTTAAGGTTAGAATCCTCGTCTTGCATTCGGTAGACCGAGGTTCTATTCCTGAGTCAGCTATCCTCGATTGTGGTTTTTCATGGTTTCCCTAAATTCCTCCAGGCGAATGCTGAGATAGTTCATATATATTAAATCGGCCATTACTGTCTTCCCATCCTCGTCTTAAAGTCCTGGTAATTTACAGGAAAATTAACTAAATTGTGATGTTAGGGTCCATCATGACCAGTCTGCTTAGTATGACTTAATTTTTATAATGATGCGCCCCTGCCAAATGGTAGGCCTACTATGTACTGACTGCAGGATAAAGAATTGAATTGAATGTACATAAATTCTAACAAACCACGGGATTATTTAAACCTATTGCAACCTTCCTTGCAATTTGCATCTTGTTTCCCATATTTTTGTGCCTAATAATCGCTAGAAGTAGGCATAACCTTTCTAAATCCTTGACCAAACTCCGTGCTAAGACGGATGCTTACTTTTGGTCCTTCTTTTTGCATGTGATTAGATGATGGAATAATCTTCCTAAAAAATAGTTCAGATTTGTTACAAATTCAATTTAGCAATGAGGCATAAAGTCGATCGCAACTGTTGTAGGAGCATTCTCCTGGAAATGGGCAAGACTCCCCCTGACCGAGAGACCCGAAAATGAATCAAACCTAGCACATCCCTCTTGCCAACATTTGCACGAAACTGTTACGGCTCAAGTTCGAAAACTGTTGTGTACTGATGTGATGCGTTGGTGCATGGATATGCATTGATGATTTTGTTATCAAATTGACCATTTCAGGAACGCAGAAGTGACCGTGAAATTGAGAGGCTTTTTAAGACTCTTGAGAAGACAACTCATATTAGGGAAACCCAGTTAGACAAGATTAAAAGTACAGCTGATGCTCATCTGTGTGGGCTCACTGCAGATTGTAAGTTCTTGAAATTAGTCATAGAATCTGAAAGGGATTTAGAATAACATGAGTAATTTTTTTAATTCTAGTTGAGGTTTCGTTAAGTATGTGCGATCGCATTCTTAACAATGACAAAATACACTCGGAGGTATTTTTAAGTTATCTATTGTAGATGTTATAACGCATGGCATCCATGTAAGGTTTATATTTATTTTATTATCATCAGGAGGACCTTTTAAGTGCAATGCGAGAATCGCGATCCAGAGAATGGGGCACATTTTTGCAAGACATGCAAGCAAAGCATGTATCTGTCGATGAAACCTTCCTTACGAAAGAAACAGACCTTCAGAAGTATTACCAAAGTTTGGAAAATCAGCTAACGAATCATCCGCCACATTAGTTTAAGCATTTTGATAAAACAGTGTCCAATTCTTCTACCATCCTGTCCAGTTATAAAAAGTAAGTTTAACACTTATCCAGATAAGTTTGAGCATGTTTCACACTGAAAACCATCAAGTTTGATTGGTTTAGTGGTCACTTTGTTGCCTAACATTCCTTTCTCAATTCTATTTTTCTACTAACTCCAAGTTTTCTTTCTCATCCCAGCACTTTTATGATCTTAACCTGGTAAATATATTCTAATTAATTTATGAACTAATGTTAAGCTTAAGACAAATTTGCTAAAAAACTTGTTCATAAAACCACTTCAACAAAAAAATCTTTTGTACAAGCATTTAAACATTGAATGCAGAATGCTAAATTAAGGAATGTACTTGCACTTATGACAAGGCATCTGCACTACTCAAATCCATTACTACAGTTTTCTTTAAATTTATTGTCTGATCAATTCCATAATTATGACATTTCACAAATTATTCACCAGAAAATCCTATTGTACATGTCTGCTCTGGGTTATGTACAGATTTGACCATAACTTTGTCCACGATCTAGGCAAGATTTTGTGTAGACTGCTTCCACAGTATAATAAAAGCTCTTCGCAAAAGCTTATTAAGTTTCTCAGAAGTTTTGTGAATATTATGTGGATTTAGAACCAGCCAATTCAGGTTACTTAGTTTTGAAGTGCATCTTCCATCCAACTTATCCAAACTTAGGTTATCTGGTGGTTACATTTATATTGATTATTATGGTCAATATCACAGTTGCTTATTGCATTGTACGTTGACAAAAAAACAACAACTTGACAATCAATTTTGCATGTTCAAATCTGCAACATTTGATTCTCTAGCCATGTCTTGTACTCACTCTAGGTTCAGTGCACAACAATGGTGTGGATCATGATCAATTTCATAATTGAAGTTGAAAATAAGTTTTTTTTTGTTAATTAATTTATTTTTTGTCAAAAATTAAGCATATTTTAATTTATTAATGGAACTAATTCAACGTTATATTACTGACAAAGTCTGCATGTTTCAAGAGTTTAAAAATTTTACTAGATTTCTTTAAAATCCTGCAGTGGCATATGTTTGTGTAGAATTTATTTTGTACGGCAAAATGCAACATACAGTAAAATATTACTTATAGGAACATCACTGACTTCATGATTAATTTTTAAAAATATATAAGCTTGTCCAAGCAAAATATTTTTTGTCAATTGCACTTTACGCTCTTCAAGTTTCTTTAAAAAAATTATCGGCATCATAAAAAACCATGGGGAGGAACTTCACACTTTCTTTAAAACACAATTCACTAATAACTTTTACAGTGTACATGACTGACACGTCATAGTTAAAGAAGCACTAGGTGTAATCTTGTCACACAATGTCCGTGCCAGAAATTCCAATTCGTATACCTCTGACAGTTATAGGCCTACTTTGGATTCAGATTTGCCAAGGATAGACTGTTTTTCATTCTTGATAGCGATTTCCATGTTTTTGGAACCATGTTTCCTCTTCCATTTGCGGTAGCTTAAGTATGATATAATTAGGATAGCCTAAGTGATAAAAGAAAAAGCATTATTTATTAAATGGAAAAGATGGGGACATGGCAGGCCTGGTTTTCTCATTCACACATCATGTTCATCTATGCTGACAACTACTGTCTAGATTTCTGCAAAGTTCATGTATTTTGCAATCGGCTGACAATTTAGGAAGAGCAGAAAATACTTACTAGTAATCCGTGTTGACCTATAATGAATAATGTTCCCATTCGAAAGCCAACTGTGTCCAACATTACTCCTCCTATACTCGGACCCACAAAAGCCCTGGAAAAATAACTGTCAGGCTGACTGTTCAAAATATATAATCGTCAATTACAGTTTCGTCCTACCCTAAAGCAAATGCTGAGCTCCATAAGGCCGACACTAGGCCATACGTCCTCAGATCATCTGGATAACCATGCTTGCTGGAAAGAAAAGTAAATGGAAGAGAACTTATTCTTGAAAACTGCTCTTTAGAAAATTCAAGAATATTAATTATTATAATGATTAAATTTTTGAAACTGAAAAATAACTTACACAGCCTCTTTTAAACTACCAAGAAATGCGCATACTATTTCTCCACCAGCGCCAATTCCTTGGAAGACTAAGCCAAGTATACACATCCACAAAGTTCTGAAAGAAGAAATGTGACGATTGTCAATGTCATAATGATAGACTTCAAGTGGTCGGTGAAAATCTTTCGAAAAACAGGACAGGAGAGGAAATGTAGAGACAGTTGCCAACTAAGGTATGAATCAGAATTGAGATTTTAGTGTTGCCTATCCTGTATTTATATATGAGCCAGTTTGTACTGGACAGTTCATGTTTTTGAGACTCTTATAACGTTATCTTGATGTCCTCACTCAACCCCCTATGGTTTCGTCTGTCCTTTGTGTTCTGCCTGTTAGGGATTCTTTCTCTTTACAGTTGGAACTGTTCCTTATATTAGTTTTATTTATTATATTAATTTCTAACTATTAATTTTGTAGATTAAACTTGAAGAAAGCCGCATGTTGCGGCGAAACGTCGTTTTTATAACACAAATCTCTGGTCGTGTCCTGTTTTTCGAAAGATTTTCACCAACCACTTGAAGTCTATCATTATGCTGTTTGTAAAGGCGGCCAGTTGGGGCCGTCTCTCATCTTACCTGTTTTGGTTCGTTTCCGCCGTGCTGCACTTGCGTTCTTTTGTACCGTTTGTACTCCAAACCCTATAGGTTTTGGGGTAAAACATGTCGAACTCGCTTCTTTTCAAGGTCGGAGTCGCCTCGACTAAATCTGAGGCTACTTGAGACCTCACATGGTGGAGGTGCAAGTTCGATTCCCCGTAAACCAAGATAAAGTTAAGAAAAGTTAAGTTAAGATAGGGAAATATGACTACGGAAAGGGTGGAGACACGTGCGATGAAAGCATCGGCAGAAGGCGCAGGGTAGAAGTAAGTGGAGTTAGAATTCGGACACGATCAGAATCGACAGTTGATAAAGGAGCGGGAATTGTCCCAACGACGAAAAAAGTAGGAGAGATTAGTGGGTCCCCTGTGGCAGTGAGTGGACACACAAAATGTTATAAAGAAGTCAGGGATGCGATGGATATGGAGGGAGTGCGATACGGATGGAGTGCGCCGATCGGGTACAAAAGCTTTGCAAGACCTGTTTGAAAAAAGATTGGGTTTACCATTGGTACAGGTGAAACAGGACCCAGATAATGTACAATTAGTTGGCGGAAAACAGGACCCCACGATGTGGTTTAGGTCCGAATCTCTTCCCGGGTTTGATGGGATGCAAGATGTTAATACCTTTTTGGCTTCCTTTGAAATTGCTGTCCGGGCGGAACATATTCCAAGGAAAGAATAGGCACTGGCGTTGAGATCAAAATTAACGGGATTAGCAAGGGATTGGCTGACCACACAAGAACATAAGTTAGTGGCGGCCAGTTGGGAGGTGTTTAGTGGTGCCCTTAGAGAGTATTTTCTCCATCCGGATTTAGAGATGGATCTGTTGGAGCAATTGACCAAGAAGCATCAAGCCCCAGACGAGTCGATTCGTCAGTATATTATGTCAGTAGAATTACTCTGCTTCATATACGATAATGTCGGAAAAGTCGATTAAAACAATATCGGCAAGGGATTGTTGTACTATTACAAAGAACGGATGCGAGCTAGGACTCGCTTTTTAGAATTAGAGAAAGGCTATGTGCTCAGGATGAAGAACACGAATAAGGGTAAGAAAGGAAAAATGAAAGGTTCCTCAGGGGAAGTCCCGACTACTAGCAAGCAAGGATCAGGGTCGACAGTGGATTATTCCAAGTTGCCCTGTTTCAAGTGTCAGAAGATGGGCTATAGGGCAAAAGAATGTACAGGTGAGGCCGTGCCACAAAACCCACGTTCCCCTGCGACAAATCGCTTGATTTATTTTGATGAAGATGACACCCCAGTGATTAAGGTTTATATAAATCGATGCCCTGCTATGCACAGTTCGATAGGGCATCTTATTTGTCGAAATAAGATGTTAATGTGGAGGACCTTCCACATTAGACCTCTTTTTGTTGAGCCTCCGCCACTAGAAGAAGAAAAGTGTAGAAAACGATATAGAAATAGCTATTCCGCCAGGAGATAAAAACGTTTGTTTCCTACAACTATATATGGTGATGCTAGCGGCCCCGACGGTGCTCCCCCCTGTTTGGTCTCGCAAGTTAAGTGTATTTTGTCCCGGGATATGCCGGTGGGGGAGCGAGTGATTCTCGCACTTTCATTTAGGATGACTATGGATGTCCACCCTGCCTATGGTATATTTTTGACAGGTGACCCGAGAATATGTATTTTTGAGGTGGCTAACCTTAGCGCGTCCGAAAGGCGTCTAAAAGGAGGTCAGGTGTGGGCAATAGCCACTCCTGTTGCAGAGGACGATGAGGTGATAGTGGTAAACGAAAAGCAAAATGTAGAACAAAATTTAGTGAAAGTAGAGGACAAGAAACAGTTTGAGGCGGCCCTAAATATAAACCCAGATTTAACTCTGGAGCAACGGGAAGAGTTATTGCGTTTGCTGGTTTGCTTTCGTTCAGTGTTTGCCTTGTCGGTGGCCGAATTTGGGTTAAGTAAATTACCGGCACATTCCATTGATACGCAGGAAGCCCCGCCGTTTTACCAACCGCCAAGAAGGGCGTCCCTGGCGGTTCGTAAGATTGTAAAAGCGGAAGTGACGGAAATGTTAAAGAATAAAATCATCACTCCAAGTAAGAGTCCCTATTCAAGTCCCATTGTAATAGTAAAAAAAGGATGGGGCTTATAGGTTTTGCGTAGACTATAGAAAACTTAATGCGCAGACTAAGGTTGACGCATATCCGATCCCGCATATCGATGATGCGCTGGATTCCTTACAAGGAGCAGACTGGTTCGCCACGCTGGATCTCATGTCGGGATATTTGCAGCTGCCAATGTCCCCAAAAGACAGAAAACAGCTTTCTCTTGTTGCAAGGGGCATTACGAGTTTCTTCGTATGCCCTTTGGCTTATGCAATGCCCTGCAACGATGCAGCGTGGGTTAGACCAGATTCTGCTAGGTATGTGTTGGGAGTTATGTTTAGTGTATTTGGATGATGTCATCATTTTTGCAGGTTCCTTTAGAGTATTTCTTAGTAACTTGAGTGAAGTGTGCCAGGTGCTTCAAGAACATGGGTTATGGTTACACCCTAGCAAATGTTTTTTTGGTTACTGTCAGGTAAAATATTTGGGACATATAGTAAGTAAGATTGGTGTGACGATGGACCCCGATAAGATTTTCACAGTGGTTACTTTTCCGACACCTACCTCAAGAACTAGAGCGGGGTACTATCGCCGCTTTATCGACAAGTTTTTAAAGATTGCAGCAACTCTGATCGAACTTACTAGCGAAAAAAAAAAATTCGAATGGGGAGAAAAGTCCGAAAAGGCGTTCCAGGAGTTAAAGAGAGCGCTAACCTCGGCACCTGTTCTTACAATGTTTAATCCTGCTTTACTATTGTTTTTGTATACAGATGCGTTTCTATTGGGACTAGGTGCAGTCATCCACCAGGGAGAATGAGATGCGCAGCGCGTATTGGCCTAAGCAAGTAGAACGATCTTGGGCGCAGATTCCCGATATCCAATCACTGAATTGGAAGCGTTGGCGGTGGTCTGGGCCACCGAGAAGTTCAGACATTATCTGAACGGTGGTCACAGACCACCATGCTTTGTGTTTTTTGCGTAATGTAAAAAGCCCCTCCTCTCGTTTGGCCCGCTGGGTTGCCCGGTTAGAAGAATTTAACTACGTTGTGAAGTATAGAAAAGGCGGTCTTCACAAAAATGCGGACTGCCTTAGTAGATTCCCCCAACCAGCGGAACCACATGAGAGAGAGGATGATGCCTACTTATTTATGCTTTCCAAAGACATGGACCTCCGAGAGGAGCAGGAAAAGGATCTAACGCTAAGAGATCTTCGTGCTCGGATACCCCGGGTGCTGGATTCATCCGGGGGATACATTGAATTAGCAGGGATTTTATATTTTTTTTATGCCCGGAGAAATCCCTCGATTGTTGTTTGTAGTACCGGATCATCTGCGCCAGGACGTCTTAAGAATGTGCCATGACGACCCCTCGAAAAGGAGGTCTGCATAAAAATGCAGATTGCCTAAGTAGATTCCTGATTGCGGCGGTGCCAAATGAAAGCGATGATAAAAATTACTTGTTTTTATTAAGTAAAATAAATTTGGTGACCGAGCAACAAAAAGATCAAGAATTGAAAGATCTGTCTGCTCGGTGTAGTACGGTAGAAAATGATTCAGACAAAGGTTATGTACGATTAGGAGGAATTTTATATTATATGGCACCAGGTGATGTGCCACGGTTGCTGGTGGTAGTACCATCTCAATTGCGAGAAAAAGTTCTGAAGGCTTGCCACGATGACCCTTATGCAGGACATTTTGGAATGTCAAAAACAGTTGAAACTTTTGCTAAAACCTATTATTGGCCAGGTTGGCGACGTTCGCTAGCGAAATATATCGAAAGTTGTGCAATTTGCCAGAGGGTTAAAATACCAAGACAAAAGCCTAACGGGTTTTTAGAACCAATTTCTGTGGGGAATCCTGGGGAGAAATAGGGATTTGATTTTGTGGGACCCCTCCCACCAGCTAAATTTGGGATTTCCCATGTTTTAGTGGCAATTGATTATGCCACACGGTATTGTGTGGCGCTACCGATAAAAAAGCAGAACGCTATTGTTTTAGAGAATTTTTTTCTCAAATTATTTGCTCGATTTGGGGTCCCATAACAATTAATCTTGGATAGTGGGACACCCCAGACGAGTAAAAGTTTTAAAAAATTTTTAAAAAAATTTAATTTGGAACATCGATGTTCAACGCCATATCATCAGCAAGCTGATGGTTTGGCAGAATGAGTAATCCAAACCTTGATGATAATGGTGCGTTCACGTATATTGGAATCTCCATGAGTGAAAGATTGGGCTCCATTTATTGAAACAGCTGTAGCGAGGTATAATTTTGCGGTGCAGGAATCATTGGGTTTTTCACCATTTTTTTTGATGCACGGCTATCATCCGACACTACCTTGTAATAATATGTTTGATTTAAGTGTTTGTTTGCCTGAACCAATTTCAGTAAATGATGCGAGACAGGTAGCGGTTGAAAATTTGAAGGAGTGTCAAATGGAACAGAAACGGCGGTTTGATCGACATCGGAGTAAAATTGAATTTGAGGTGGGAGATTTGGTCCAGCAGAGAGATTTGGCCCCTTCTAAACAAGGGGTGGGTAAATTGAAATTGCCTTTTAAAGGTCCCTTTGTGGTGGTACAGAAACAATCAGTTTTGAATTATTTGTTGCGAGATATTAATAAACCACGGAGTTTGCCTTTTCTGTCCCATGTCACTCATCTGAAGCGCTTTAGGCCCCGAACAGATGGTCATGTTTTTTTTAACCGCGGGGTGTCACTATACAACGGGGGTGACAGCCCAACAGCGAAATCAGTCTTTGTTCAGCCAGCGGTGTGTTCAACACGTGTCTTTTCGAAAAGACACGTTTAGGAGGATAACAGCGAAGTTTGCGGACACTGATTCAGAAGGTGAGGATGAAAATTTAAATGAACATTCTATCGAGGCCAATACTACCGAAGAAAAAATTTTGGAAGAAAAGGCTAGGCCTAACCTCGTGTCATCGATCTCGGAAGAGATATCTGAACCAGGAGACCAACAACAAAGGGTGGATACTAGCTGGCCTGAAGTTACACTACGACGTGTTGGTTCGGAAACCGATATTTGCCGATTTGGAAAAGTCTTGAGAAGTGAGTGCAAAGAAAGAGTGGCTGCTTGGTCGATAAATGCAGAACAGTCGGTGGACATTATACCACTTCCGCCAAATTTCGCGACGGTGGGGATACGACAACTGATGCCAAGCGACCATCGCTGTACACCCTTCCCAGATACCATTAAAAACGTGGATACGTTGGTGATGTGCCGTTTCGCCCGATTATTACATCTTGGAACGGCTGGCGATCCTGAATTTTGGCCGTCTGTAGAAGCCCAACGAGTTGCGGAGGAATTACGCATCGTGTGTCGTCACTTAGAACGATATGCGCATGTGAACACAACGGGGTATACATAGAAAGAAAAAGATACTGAGGTGGCTACTCAGACTCTAACAAAGTCAACACGTACTGGTGCAGTGGGATCGAATATCCCAACACCTTTCAACGATGTTAGTTTGCCACAGATGCTGACCAGGGATCCGGATGGAACCTTGGTAGCCAGAGAAGTGCCACTGCCAGAACCCCTAGAGTTGATGTTTTTTGGGGACGACGCGACAAGAAGGAGATATACCCAGTATTACCGCTTGAATCTTCGTTGTGCAGGATGGTTGCCTCCAGCCCATGACGGACAGTATTACCGTATCATCTGGAAAAACAGTGAACCACCACCGATTGTCATGCCTACTTGATGCTTTCTTCAACCCTTGCCAAAGTTCTCCGGTCGAAATCTAGACAGACGTAATGATTTGTGGGATTTCGCACATTACGTCCGTTTTGGCCGATTTTCGGATGCGTCACAACGGCGATATCGTGAATATCGTAGATCAATGGAACCATTCCAGAACCAAAATGCGCCACGACCACATCATCTGCCATATCACCCGGCGTAAAAAGGGACATTAGTAAGGAAGATTTGTTTTTTTGTTTGCCTATTGATATTGTTCAAATGAAAATGATGAACGTGAGAATCGCTATTGTGAAAATGTCGAAGAAGATTTTTTTTCTGAAATTTTGCTATTATTTTTGTTGGAAATGATCAAAATAGTGATATATTGAATTGTCGAAAACAAGTAAAAATTATTTTGTTTATTTCATATTATTGAAAATGTTAATTTGAGTGCGCGCAAAAGTGGAAAATTGAAATTCTTTGAAAAATGAAAATTTGTGAATGACGCGTTGTTTTTTTTGTCGTTGATTTGCATTTGAATTGAAAAAATTTTTTGGGGTTTTTATTGTTTAAAAATGTCCGATTGCCTTGTATAACTTACCCTGTCACGGAGTGCCAGGGTTTAGGAGGGGGGATGTCACGGTCAGTGGTCGGTGAGGTCCAAGGTCCCCTAGGCTGAAGACGTGAATTACGTCATCAACCAATAAGACCTTGTTGTCACGTGATATCGAATTCGATATATAATGAAGAATTATAGAGAGACAAGGCAGTCTGGAACATAACGTCTTCGGTGTCGGATGAAGCTGTGGCTGTGGTATGAGTATGCTCGCTAGTCGCGAATTGTGTCCATTCTTTGGGGTTAAAGGGTGGGGAGATGTGTGCTACTCGTTAGTGAATTTTATCTGTAATTATTTCGATGGCTAGGAAGGGGGAACTGCCGTAGAGCGACCTTGTAACCGATACTAGCATCGGCGCGATCTTTTAATTTGCATTCTTCGATTTTGTCGTTCTGCTTTATATATACTTTGAGATTACTTTGTCTGCTTTGTGGCTATGCGCCTTTTTGAACTTTCGAAATTAAAGAACTTGTGTTTTCTGCTTTCAATCAGCATTTTGGCTTGCTTGCTTGTCCTGATCCCTATAGTTCTTTTGCGCTCAGGACGTAGGACGTCCTTACAGGCCGCTGAGGAGTGGCTGCTGAAAGCGGACACTGTCCGCGGACACTGCGGTGGATGGTGCTTGTGGCCAGACACGAAGAATGCCTTTAGGTGACAGCTGAGTTTGCGGTTCAGTTGGCGGTGCCGTTGTTTGATCCTAGAGGATAGTAGGCAGCAGTGCTGAAGAGACCGGCATAGTCAGGCTTGACGAGGCAGAGACCGCCGGCGGTGGAGGCTGAGGACGCGTGATGGTGACAGGAGTGCCTGATGTAGTTGCCGATTCGGCCGGCCAGCTATGGGCGGGCACCACGCAGTCGATGCTGACCGTGACATCCTTGTTGCCTCGTCGCAGTACAAAGTCCTTTGCGGAGCGAGAGACAACCTCGAATGGGCCTTCGTAGGGCTGCTCCAAAGCCCAGCGCAACCGGTCGACCCGCAGGAACACGTGCGTGCACGTGGGTAGTTCATGCGCGATGAAGACAGGATGGCGGCCATGGTGGTTGGCCGGGGGTGGACGGATGGTCTTCATGACCCTCTGTAGGTCAAGCACAAGAGTGTGCGGTGAAGCAGGTAACGTAGCAGGCGTGAAAAATTGGTCAGGAAGTAGCAGTGGACTCCCATAGACGAGGTCGGCGGGCGACGTGCCGGTATCTTCGCGGACGGCTGCTCGTATGCCGAGCATGACCGTGGGGATAGCTACTGACCATAAAGTGCCTTCGTTGCACATGATCATAGCTTTAAGTTGCCGGTGAAACCGCTCGATCATACCGTTAGCGGCCGGATGGTACGGGGTCGCCCGGATCCGATGACATCCTAAGGTGGAGTTGAGAGCTGTGAATAGGCTAGACTCTAACTGTATGCTTTGGTCAGTAGAGAAGCGGGCAGGAACGCCGAAACGGGAAATCCAGCCGCTGAGAAAAGCCGCTACCACAGTAGAAGCCTGGATGTCAGGAAGCGGTCAATGCACATCAGGAGGTATGTAAATCCGCTGATGGGTGGGAGAGGTCCTACCAGGTCGACATGTACATGCTCAAAGCGTGCATTTGGCTGGATGATAGTTTTGACTGGGCTGTGGGTGTGGCGGCCAACTTTAAAGCGTTGGCAGGGAAGACACGAACGGGCCCAGTTGGTGCAATCCCGGCAAAGCGATGGCCACACAAAACGGTTCCCAACTAACTTTGATGACGCTTTCCGGCCTGGGTGGGCGAGGTTATGAAGTACATTGAAGACCTGCCTGCGGAACGGAGCTAGGACCCATGGACGAGGGCGGCCTGTGGAAGTGTCACATACCAGGTGGCAAGGGGCGAGGTCCTGAAGCACAACGCTTTGAAGGAGCAGGGTAGTGGCGGTGTTCGGCTTGAGTTGCCACTCGCGGAGCTCGGGGTTGTCTTCCTGCTCAGCGGCGATGGCCGCGTAATCCAGCGTCGGAGCCATGGTAACGGCCGCTACTCTTGAGAGTGCGTCGGCGACGGGGTTGTCCGTACCCGCAATGTGTCGGAAGTCGTTCGTAAATTGACTTAGGAATTCCAGCTGGTGCGCTTGGCGCGGCGAGGAGCATTAACCAGTCTTACGAAAAGCGAAGGTTAAAGGCTTATGGTCCGTGAAAGGGACAAACTCCTGGGCTTCGAGCATATGGCCAAAATGCTTTACCTCAGAAAAGGCAGCCTGCAGCTCCCGGTTGTAGGTGAAGTAGCGGCGCTGGGTGTCCGTAAACTTCGCCGAGAAGAATGCCAGCGGTTGCCATTTGTCAGCTACGAGTTGATTGAGCGCGGCGCCCATCGCGACATCTGATGCATCGACAAAAAGGGCCAAGGAAGCGTCTGGCAAAGGGTGTGCAAGGGTAGTTGCTGCTGCTAGTTGCTGCTTACAGAGCGCGAAATCCTTGAGGGACTCCGGCGTCCAGGGCACTGGCGTAGTATCGGTTTTTTTTGCTGCCCTAAAAAAACTTGTTGAGGCTGGCCTGCATATGTGCCGTGTGGGGCACGAACTAGCGGTAAAAATTAAGTATTCCCAGGAACTGGCGCAGTTGGCGGACGGTAGTTGGCTCTGGGAAGTTGACGATGGCATCCACCTTGCTGGAGAGGGGCGTAAGGCCATCGGCAGAAACAGTGTACCCCAGAAAGGACACTGAGGGTTGTCCAAAAAAGCACTTTTCCGGGTTTATGATGAGGCCAAACTCTCGGAGGCGCTGGAATAGTAATCTCAGGTGTTTAAGATGCTCCGCAGCGGACTTTAATGCTACCAGAATGTCGTCCAGATACTTATCAATGAAGTCGAAGTCGTGGAGGACACTGTCGATAAACCGCTAGAAAGTCTGTGCGGCGTTGCTCAACCCGAAGGGCATCAACTTAAACTCGAACAGTCCGAAGGGAGTTGTAACCGCGGATTTACAGATGTCAGCTTTGGCAACAGGTATTTGATTGAAGGCCCGCACAAGGTCAATGAAGCTGAATATGGTGCAGCCGGCCAGCTGTTGTGCACAGTCCCGGATGTGCGGCGTGTCAGCGATGAGTTGGCGGTAATCACCGCAGGGGCGCTGTTGAGGTAGCAGAGAGAAAGGCGTGTGTCTGGTTGTACCTACTGCTGGATGTTCAAATCAAAGTCAAGCAACTGCCTCTACAATGTTCAAATAAAAAAAACATTGATTTATGGTGTTGTACATAAAGGTTTGATAACTCCCTACACTTAGTTCCTGAAATAGATCCCTTTAAGGCAAAGGGATCTGCAGCCCGACAATATGTGCTCACATGGCAACAAACAGCACCTGAATAAACAAGAAACAAGAAAAGGAGGGCAACTGGGGTCGGGTGCAAAGTGAAAACAGGAAGTCCCTAGCGCCACCAATCCTATCACAACACTAGGGATGGGTGCAAAACGAAAAATGCATAGAATGCCACCTACTGGTGGGGGAAGGCACGAACCACGATAACAAATGAGGCAAATAACACTGGTGGATCTATGCTGTCAACTCATATGCTGTCAAAAAGGGGGAATTTCATGAAGCACAGCACGTCATAAAGCACATAAAAGGATACACCTTAGATACACTTAATCCGTTTGAAAATGAATAACCAAAAATAAAAACAAGACAAGTCAAAAGGGTGAGGGGAGATTAGGTAGGGCACTGCTCAGGCGCTCTCGTCTTTACGGCCCCTGAGTATCCTACGGAGAGGGGTTCTCCAAAACCTTGGAGTGAACCACTTTCTTTACTTTCAAGGAATCTTTTCATCACGAGACATGCTACCCTTACTATAAGGATAACATGCTCCCCCGTAGTGTGGCTTTACCCGACTGGTAAAAGATTCTACCGGCACCACCGCAAGTACGGGGTAAGCGCTTCAATTTTGCAGGCCGAGAGAGGTTTAGTAAGGACGTCCGCAAAATTTTGTTTCATTCCAACGAAGTGTAATCGGAACGAACCCCTCATAAAATGGTCCCTTACAAAACGAAGCTTCATGACGAAATACTTTGTCGTGTTGTTCTCGACCTCGTTCTTAATAGCGTAGATCGCCGATTCATTGTCGAGGACAAGTCCGGTTCCTGGATGCAGTGGAGTAATTTGAGCTTAACCTCCTCCAGGAATCTACACAACCAAAGTAGTTCCTTCACTAGGTCGACCAAGGCCATTAGTTCAGCCTTCATGGTCGACTGTACAATCATGGACTGACGCAAAGATCTCCACGATGTCATGGAACAACTCGTATCCACATCGGAGCCCCAGGATGCATAAGAGTACACCCTGACCTTGGTATCATGGCTTTAAATGAGAACTAGACCTTTATTTATTCTACCTAATACTAATCCGTCATCGAGGGCGAACTGCTGTACTTCACTAAAGTGTTGACCGAGACCAAAATGTCAGGTCGGGTCATCCGGGCGAGATATAATAACGAGCCAATCACGCTCTGATATGGATAAAGAATCGCATCTTCCTCACAAGTCATTAAGCTATGGGAGAAGATGGTTCCTACTCGAAGAGGTTCCTTCGCTAGTCTTGTCGGGATCATGTCTAGCCTCCTGCTGAGAGCATTGATGTACGGCGTCTGGCGCATGGTTACGCTCCCGTCAGAACAGTTCTCCTAAAACTCGATTCCTAGGAAGGTTTGCACCGGGCCTAGAATCTTCAAGGCATAGACCCAGGACATTAAATCAACTACCTCAGTAATTACCCCGTCCGTCTTACCTAGGATCATTAAGTCATCCACATAAACCATGACCAGAGCAGCCCACCGGAGTCGATAAACGCACTCGACACTGTCAAGTAGGATGAAGTCCTGACGTTGCAATGCCTCATGCAACATCCCCCACCAGCAACGACCTGCTTGGTGTAGGCCATACAAGGACTTATTCAGCCGTCAGACACATACGTCTGTTCGCATTGCCCCTGGTGGCAGTTCCATCAGGGCGGGTTAATCAAGCGTGCCGTAAAGGAAGGCACACTTGACGTCGAGGTGGCAAGTTATCCAACCTCCGAACACAACAAGCAGGAGCATGACCGCATCGACGATGGTGAAGTTAATCACAAGATTATACACCGTGTAGTCCCATCCCTTACGTTGATGAAACCCTTTCGCAACGAGGCAAGCCCTGTGTCAGACAACTGCGCCTTTCGAGTCCCTCTTACGGGCATCAACCCACCTACAGCCAAGGACGCGATCGCCCTGCTGCCGCGGTACGGACTCGTAGACGTCATGCTCTTTGAGGATTGCAACTCGTCCTCCATCGCTTCCTACCATTTATCGGCATCTGGCACCGATATTGCTTTCTTGTACGTGGAGGAATCCATCTCCTCCATCACGTGGGCTTCAGCAGGGATAGCGGGATCACAGGGCTCAGGATCCGTTTCGTCAAGAACTTTTATTATTGGTTTAGGGACCTCGGTGTCCTTCTTGTCCGACGGGGCAATTTTGACCTTCCTCTGAAAAGTATTCTTAGGGGAGAAGTCAAAGGCATCTAGATCGCACGGAAGGTTCCCTTTTTGACAAAAGGTGGTCACCTCGTATTTGGACTTAAGACGTGTATCCCCACACCGGTAATACATGTCTATGCGATTGCCTTTTCTGCGAGGCTTTAGCTCTTGCCTCCAGACCACCGAGGGCTTTTGTAGCGTCGTCGGTTGGTCCGGTGTCGACGGTTGTTGTCGGGAGGTGTCCTGGTCACTCCGAGCAGGAACCGTCACGTTGGTCTGGGGAGGCGTCGAGGGATGTTCGTGTTGGACATTGCGTCCGGAGCATCGAGATGGGGTCATAGAAGCGGTATCCTCTGGTGGTCCTGGCGTAGCCAATCAATATTCCTTATCAGGAAGGGTTGCCGAGCTTCTCCCACGTTGGATTAGAAAAACAAATTCGTAAACCCTTCTCCCTACCTTTCGGAGGTGAGACAGGTTGGGAGTTTGACCCAACAGGACCTTGTAAGGGGACTTCTTTGACAACATCCGCTGGGGCAGTCGGTTCTTCAAGTAAGTGAACGTAAGGAGGAATTCTGCCCAAAAACGAGGGAGCAATCCTGAGACCTTTAGCATGATTTGGATGGCTTGCAGCGCCGTCTAATTGAAGCGTTCGGCCACGCCATTTATATGCAGGGCGTGGACGTTCGTACGCATGTGCTTTTTCCCCTTCTCGGCATAAAATCGTTCAGACGCATAAGAGCAGAATTGTTCTTCATTGTCCGTCCGGATGGCCTTCACAGGCGTCCCAGTCTGCTTCTCCATCACCGTGACGTAGCTGGAAATCCTGTCCATTACCTGGTTCTTTGTCTGTAGTGGATACACTACGCACCAACGCGAAAAGTCGTCGATGATGGCCAGGTAGTAGCGACAACCTGCACCGGACGGGTTAGGGTTCGGACCCCAAACATCTGCAAACACCAGTTCCAGCGGTGCCTTTGTGTAGATTTGATTCACTGCCGGGTGAGTCGGACGACGCATCTTGCACTAGTAGCAGGTCTTGCAACTTTGCGGCTTGGCCATCTCCAGAATATTTTCTTGAGATATGTGGCCAAGCCGCTGATGCCATAGTTTGTTGCGCATGTCCGGTCTAAGCTCCACTGCCCCGTGGTACAGCTGGTTCACCAACTCGCAATGGAGAACCTGGGTCCCCTCTCTGTTGAAAACTTTGACTGCCTTGACAGATCCCTGCCAGGTGCAGCTGGCAGATTTGGCGAGTTGCGATGCCGAAATTGGTTCTCCTGCTGTACGGAGCGTAGGCTACATTCTTTATAGCCATGCCTCGCGTGGTGTCACCTATCTTGGAGAAGAACACTACCGTGCTCTTGCCGGTAACTTGAAATGTGCCCGAAAAAAAATTTATCTTAATCGGGGTGATCTCCTCCAGGTGAGCGAACCACCTGCGGTCATGGCTGATACTCATACCAGCACCGGAATACCACGTTTATCGAACGACATCTGGTTCGTTGGTGCTCAGTGCTACTATGTCTACCCTAGTCCAGTCAAAGGATCCGTCGACGTTCATGACGTCAAAGCCACCCCACTCCTGGGGAACTTACACCTCTCCCCGTTGCGGTGCGGTGGGTTGAGGACCCTGTCCACCAGGACCTTCTACGGGAACCGGTTGAAACAGCTGAAAGGGGGGATGCTGTGGTATATTCTGCTGCCTGGTCTGTTTCGGCACAGACCGGCATTCATTGGCGAGGTGGCCAACCTTTTGACATCAGTAACAGGTCCTGGTCTCCTTAAGATGGGCTTCTGTTTGCCCAGCACCAGTACGCTTGGAGAGGAATATGTGGTCACTGGATGCCGGCTGCGTCGCTGCCACGCCAAGACCCTCAGCGAATCTCAGGCTATTTGCTTCGGCAATGAGGGCATCCTTGACCCTGGCTAAAGTGAACTCCTCATCCAACCGTGTATTTAGTACCTTGACCTTGAGCTCAAAGCTGGGAGGCAATTCCATCAACATCTTGAAGGCTTGCTCCTCGGCATTGACCGGACGACCTGCCTTTACAGGAGAGTCACTACACGCTCCACCCTAGCGATGTAGGATTCGATGGACTCGTTAACTTTCATCCTATGTGACACGAACTGGCATCATAAGTGCCAGCGTCGCTCACGAGAGGTGGGTTGATAGGTCTTCTGGATGTGCAGTAAGACCTCCCGACACTGCTCGC
>JAQGBX010000604.1:0-33126 GCA_034698745.1 Megaphyllum sjaelandicum | reverse complement strand
CTACACAATTTCTCAGTGACTGAATTACGGTATCCAACTTGTGTGAAAGGGATAACAGTACATATGTACTGTATTATGGTAGAACCAAAAATAATTCTTACATCTCAAAACATAGAAAAAATGATCGAAATTCTTGACACCCTTAAAGCGAAATGGATGTTCCTGCTAACCAACATGTACATTTTACTGTTTCTCCTCTTCTATAGCTAGATCTTACATGTATTAGCTATAAAGCTTTATGTTTATAAGGCTCGACTGTATATCTTTTGGCTGTAATATGTTAATTTTTTAAGGGATAAATCAATTTTTTGTTAAGGAGTGTCGATTTATTTGGAGAGAAACATATCAATTTTTATGGGGAATTTTTTTATGAGAAAAAATCAATATTTCATGGTGAAAAAGACTTTTTGTGGGAAAAAATCGATTCTTAGTTTTCTGAAAAATTTTATCGTTTTCTTTTTTAAATGTAATATTTTTTGAAAAACTTGTGAAAATTTTGTAATGCCAAGACAAGGCTTTAGCTATACTGATTTTTTTAAATAAAAAACGTTCGTCAATTGTGATTTTTGTTAAAATTTTGATTTCTTGTAAACATATAAGGCCTTTTGGTTTTTTTAAATTAAAAATTAAATTTTTATTAAACTTACAAAAATTTACACATTTTGACAATTGTTAAACAGATGTCAAACTACTAAACTGGTTTAGCAATTTCAGTATAACTTTATCGTTAAGCAACACAGAAAAGCAACACATTTTCCCTGTAGAAAATCTTGTTGTAATACAAGCACAAACCCCCATACAAAACAACTATGAAAAAATTAGCTGCAGAAACCCTGCAATTCTTTTAATTTTGGGACTTTAAAATAAGATATATGTACATGATGAATTTTGCCATTAGAAAATAATGAATGTTTACAAAAGTTTAATTGTTTTTTTAGATTCACAGGGTGGCTCAGGTGCTAAAGTAGTGACTAGAAGAAAATTGTTTGACAAAATGCAACAAGAAAACTTGCCCAATTTTGATGATAAATTGGAATTTCTTGAAAATTTCATTTTATCAAGTAAAGACTACTAAGAGGATCAAACCAAGAGCATCAAGCATAACTTTTCATATATCTAGTTACAATTAATAAAAGGTAGATAAAAGCCCTTAAAAAGGAACACATACGGTATTCTTAAAAAAATATGAATGTCTACAAGGAACATTCCAAATCAGGAAGTAGTGCAGAAAGGTCCTGGTGGACTCCTTGAAGCATTTTAAATAATTTCTAGAGAGGAATGCAACCTAGATGGCCTTTAATAGGCTACTTTAAACTACGACCTACTAATCACAAGCATGAGAACTAAACCAAAATAGACTAGAACACAGTTTTTACCACAAACCATGCCATTATTGATACCAGCTAAGCCAAGCATATCTGAACAAGAATCAGAAGAGTCCTCATAAGGCGAAGTGGCATCGTCTCATGAACAATAATACTCACACAAAACGTGTTCATAAATTAATAATGATTTTATAAATTTTGATGCATGGATTGAATATTTTTATTGTATGGGTTATCAAAAAAAATTTAAAAATTTAAATAATCTTGTTTTTTTTTTATTCTTACAGTTCTCTAACACTTTAAACACAATTTTCTAACAGAAAAACTCAATTACAACCACAAATGGTAAAGAAATAATTTTGGCCGCCTAAATTGGCCAAATACCCCACTGTGCAACGGTTTAAATGTTATTGGGCGAGATTAGGACATTTTGTTCACCCTGTATACGTGTGACACAATTTCATCTGCCTTGATTTTCTTGTCGGTTTAGAGTACTTGTAAAAGTACATGTAGCAGTTATAATCGAACAGACAGTTTCGCATATTGATATTAATTTAGATTTGGCGATATTTATTGCAGGATTGGGACATTATATAATATTTGATAAATAAGCGCTCCATTAATCGATTGAAGTATCTACAGCATGTATCGTAGATTGAATCGATTATAGTGAAACTACGCTCAAATCTTTAAGAGCAATGGTGTCAATTCATTACCGTAACAACGCTAAAAGATCGTGCTAACACATATTTTCATCTTTTATATTTTCGTGGACGTGAATTAGCAAATTAAACTAAATTTAATAAAAGTGAACAAGGGTTATTTTTCACTAAATTAGGTAATGACCAATAGGGTTAGGCACGACATACGAACATTCCAATCTTCGAGGAATGCAAATTATTATTTTCAATAATAACGTAATACTGCGAAAGAGTGGAATTGAAGATGATGATGAAGAGGAGGAGGAGGAGGAGGAATAGAATGATAATAATATTTTAAATAGTTAACAAATATATTGCCCAAAATATATAATGAATTCACATAAGTCGTGAAAGTCAACAATTAACAAGCAAGCGAATAGAGGTTCAGCTTTGATTATTTCCCATTAAATATTCGATTCGATGTAATAATTTACCGAATCCATCTCTTCTACTACACAAAGATATTTACAATTAACAGGGAGGAGGGGGAGTCTTGGGGGCAAAGGAAATAATGTACATGACATATTTACAGGACATGAAGAATTCTTGAGATATCGAAAGAGGTGGGGGTATTCGGGCCAATATTTTTATAGAGGCAGATGGAAGTTAAATCTTGATCGTGCACGTTGACACGGGGACCTTTGACCCAGTGGCTCTTCGCCTACCTTCCGAATGATTTACAGTTGCATATATGCAGTTGTCAGCTATTATAATTACAATTTATAAGAAGGGCATGCAGAAGCAACACCTGCATTGATGGATAGGCCAACGTCATTTCTAAATCATCAGGGATAATATATTCCAATATAAGCGGTTTTCCAAAGTATACGATCAGTGTAATTAATCATTGATTTTAAATCACTTGCCTATAATATTTTTATTCATTCTAAAACACGCTTAAAACGGTTGTTTTCTGATAAACGTGTTTCAGAGAGGTCAGTTCTAAAAGAGTTTTGACTGTTTAGCACATAATGCCATACTACAGTTTTTTTGGTAAAACTTGTAGCATTTACTCAATACGTATTTCAGCGGTGTAAAAGGAAATCGACATTGTTCCTAATACATAATGACAAAAATTGCGTTCGCAGCGCCACCTGAATTTAAAACAGCATCAATAAAATGAAGCCACGCTCATATTAACCCGTGAAACTACATCGTCAAAGCTAAACAACAAGGCAACACTGTATCTCATTGGCTTCCATGCATGTTTGTGATATTCAGGAGGGCATATACAAATATGCGGATATACAAAGCCAATGAACACGAGTGTAGATATGTGGGTATCTTCGCCATAATTTTCCCATCAAATTATTTTCTAAAAATTCTTTTATTTTATTTGGTTAGAATTTTTAAAATATATTTTATTACTTGAAGCAGTTATTATAGCTAGCAGTCAAGATAACGTTTGTAAGAACAAAGGACGATTTCTTGCTCATAAATGTAGATATCAGTATTTAACACACTAATCAATTCGTTTTTCAAAGTTGTCCCTACGTGACTGGGAAATTACTTTGACCTATTTTCTTTATGACTAAATTATAATATTCCATCTTATGTCTGGGTAAATCAGGCCGTGTAATTCCTGAAATCCCAAATATTGGGTTGAGATGCACCATTTTTATTTTCGCAGATAATGCCGATTTGGTGTACAAAGCCACATAGTCAGAATTTATAAACAGTTATAAACAGTATAAATACGTTTATCCTCAGGGTCTCTCTCTTCATTTAAGATATCTTTAAAAATTGTTAAAATATTTTTTTTGTAAATAGAACCCCTGTAAAAGAGTATTTTGACAAAGTATTTTCGATAAAGCAAACTTGACAAAGATTGTTGGTATACTCTTGAAGAAAACTAAATAAAAAATATTCGACTTACGCTAATATTCAAATGCTTAATTAGGCAGGGCCGCAATTTTAAAAATTAAAAAGTGGTACACTTGAGAAAGCTAAAACTTAAATCGTACTGACATTTGTTTTGAGCGCACTGACCATAAAATTACCATAAAATTAACGAGAATCTCAATGGAAGCCATTTTATTCAGATTACTCTCAATTTTCTCATTTCTGAGCAGTGAAAACCAGGTTAATTTAGGATTAACTAGAACCATGATTCATGTAAAACGTTCAGCAGATTACTTGGGCCTGAGCAAATTTAAGAGGAATAAGGTTTAAAATATTGTAAACTATTGCACTAAGCAACGTTTAATCAGCTAAAATTACTAGCTGAAAGTGGTCAGGAAATAAAATGCCAGATGATTTATGGAGAATGTTCTTATGAAAAGAGGTTATCTCCAATTACGAAACCCTTCCTTGAGGTTTTCGTCATTGGCAAGACAAGAATTTGATTATCTGAAGCCTCTTTGGGTATTTATTTTTGTTGAACGTAGATTTTTCGTATACGATTCGTTAAAACTCATAAAAATCGTAAAGATTCAGCTGTAGCTTTCTCCAAATTTTCTCATAAAAATGGTGCAACTTTGTTTTACGATCCCTTCAAACTTCCCCAAATCCAACTACCAGTAAATGTTTTGACATTTCAATAGGAGCGGTTCTGTTCAGTAACGTTACTTGGCGAGTAGTAATTAATGACTGGATTCGAATCCACCTTCTCTTGAGCGCCATCGAGTTGGGGGTCAGGAAAGGAGTAATAATTATTGGCTACAGAGTTACCGATAACTCCATCAGGCGGTTGGGCAGAAACCATCTCAATGTTTTGTGCCGGTGCATTTTCCAGCGTGCTATTTCGAATTCCATACCAGAAGTAGACGAAGAGACCTAGCGAGAAAATCCGACAGCTCAAAAGGTCGAACAACGCCCTTCATATCAATATACTAGATTGTACAAAATGTTTAATGTCTACTCACCGATGACCATCCAAATGGAAAAGCGAACCAGCGTCAAGATGGATAGTTTCAAGATGAGATATATATTAACGGTGATAGCAACCCCAGGAACAAAAGGAATTCCAGGAGCCATAAACTTTAAGGTTTTTCTGAAAAAGAAATTAACTAATTAACTTCTTTTCATGATGAATATATTATTGCTGGAATCCTTATGATCGTCAATGTGATAAACAACAAGTTTTCTACACAGCACAATCGCGTGGATTTGAACATGCAGGATGCTCTTGATGTATCCGAGCAACTAAACTTATTTTAAAAAAATGTCAGCAAACTGACAACTTCACTTACCGGCACTGCGGCTTCCTAGAAATATATAGCAGAATCCCCATAATGCATAGTAAGAGTACGATGATAAAAAACATGGCAGTAGTAGAACCGCCCTCTAGGTAGTTGATGTCGCACACCACGATCATGTCAAAGATGAGTACGACTATGTACAGCACCCCCACCATCTTGGTGACCTTCAGCCCAGACTCCTCCGTGGGCTCCCCTGGCTCCCTCCACGGATTTAAGACAGGAATGCTGTAAGTGAGGAGTCGGAGGCGAGTTAAAATGATGCCCACGGAGGCGCCGATTCCACTGGCCTTGGGTTTAGGCTCTGGGGGAAATCCCGAGGGCAGGCTGCCGTAAGTTGGCTGTTCGGCAGCACCTTCGGACATCAAGTAATCATCATCTTGTTCTGGAGGCGAAGCACCGTAGCTGAGAATGAAAATCCCCTTAGCTTTGATGTAAACTGATAACATGCACAAAAAAATGGCGACCACGACTTCTTACTTTCTATCTTCACACATGGAAGTTTCGTCGACACTATCCGGCGACCTTGCCGTGGACACGCGCACAATTTTCCTAGGACCGGCAGAACCAGTGATGGGGATTGGCTTCGACTGTTCTGCGGCAGCCTTATCGCTGTCCAGAACTCTGAAGTTTTCCGGCAAGAATTCCACCAAAGACAACCGGTCTGGTTGGTAACGCAGGACCAAAACGCAAGTTGATACCAGAGTATACGCTAGCAAGGTGCCTGAATGAAAATTTCGTAAACCTTACAGATATCACATTTTCAATTTAAAGTGTAACAATAATAGCAAATTTGAGGGTAAATCGGTTATGAATAGTTGTCTTTAATCGGGCAAAAATATTTCTATTAAGATACTATTGGACAATTTGCTGCTTTCAAGCAATATTGTTGGCAATGGCAGTTAAGTATACTGAATTTTCTGTTTCGAAAACAAAGTTTCGTTAATGTTTCTTTGGTGTACAATAATTTTCTCCTGAAAAAGCATTGATTAAAATTTAATTGGGGAAATTGACTTATGTAGCCTACATCCAAAGACATGAAATCAATCAAATCATCCCCGGATTCAGACATGATGAGACCTCAAGCTGTGGTAAGCTGAAGTGCCTAAATAATAGCCTTTAGTTTGACCTGATGATTTTGGGATGGCAGAGAAGGATTCCCCAAATGGCTAAGGCCTTACGTTGTAGCCATGGGTAAATTCAGGGTTGACATCGGCTAACTTGCCTACCTATGGACATCATTTCGACAAGAACGTCCAGTCGGATGATGAGGGCAGCAAACGCAGCAGCTAGGCCAAATAAGCATGTTGCAACAGCAGGAGTTCCAGTCATCGGCCAAACCTCTGCTAAAAACCTATCACGGTAATTGAAAGCCATTGAATTGACGTCATCTAAGGGGTTGACGAGTTACGCTTTTTGATTCTGAGGTGTACCTACTTGAAAATAAGCCCATCTTTGGCCATGGCATAGATAACTCGTGGCATCGGGAAGAGTGATCCAAACATGCTTACAGTGAGTCCTGCCATTGCGCCCAATGAAACTATAAACTTTCCAGTGGAAGAGCCTTTCTGCGCAAACATTTCCACCAGAGCTGACTCGGAGTCCAATAGGTAATAGGGCAACACCAAAGTTGCCATCATGCTGGTGGTTACATAGGCTGTCACTATGATTGCCAAGCTATAGAGGATGGCCTGGGGAATGGATTTTTTGGGGTCATTGGCTTCTTCGCCGGTGGTAGCGATGATATCAAAACCAATAAATGCGTAGAAACACGTTGCAGCCCCGTTTAAAACCTGTGCAAACGAGAAATAGGGTTTATGACTTGTTCATTCAAACAAAACGGTTACATGTACTGTATATTTAGAGAAAGGAAAATTACTTCATATTTTATTTTAGGCGATTAAAACGTAACATTACAGGTGAAGAACATAGGACCATACCTTGAAAAGGGGTCAAATGGGAAGATTGATGAGGAGGGGAGAAGCGCAATTGTTTGTTACATTTGTAACTTGCTGTATGTTGCAGTACTTTTCTAACATATGAGATATGCCCGATAACGTAATAACTAGCTTATACTGTTTATTTTGAATATTTTTTTTAAAAAAAACAAGGGTTTTGTTTGTAGTAAAAATTATCAAATGTTTGATCGGATATAATATGGTTTTAATAAATACACAAATCTTACTTGTAAAACTAAAAAGTTTCTTATTTTAAAAGATGTGTCTTCATACATTTAAACGTTTAAATGTAATTCAGATCCTAATTTTTATCACAAATTCAATTTTAACGAAGGTTCATATTACAGTGAACTGAAATGATAAGGTTGGAGCGGATATTTAAGAATACATACGTGCGTATTATCCTTATATACAATTACAACTTAATCGTTATACATTTACAACCGAAAATGCTGAATTCATCATTGCATAGTTTAAATGGATATTTGTACCAATCTATAAGTAGATATGCAAAGTTTTTAATAATTAAACGAATTTTTGTTTGTGAAATTTGCTGATTTTGAATTTGCAAAATGTTGGCCTTTAAATTTTTGTAAAATTGATTTTTTTTTAAATTTACACATATCTAATACTAAAACCTGCCTCGCAAATACATAATTTCAAGAATTTATATCACTGCGAATGTACAATGGAAATATTAGCGTAAAATTTTACGATGGAAAAAATATTTCGTTAATTACATGTGGAAACATTTTCATATACATGAAAAGTGTGCCATTATGCATTCGCGTGAATATCTTCCATACAGAACTGCCTAGTAAGCGACTGGAAACCTCGAAACTACGTGGCTCTTCTTATCTCTCACTGAATTGTGTGATCTCAATTTGTTACTACTGCCCATAATGATAGCAAACTCTGCGAGCAGCATTGTTATGTAGTGCTGCCGTCAAACATCTCTTTTTGCAGGTTTGAAGTTTTAAATTCGATGCAAGCAGGCTTCTGTAAGCATTATGCGTTTCTGTGCCGTTTGCGGAGTTTAAAGCTGTATGCGTTCGAGGACACATGCCCTCGGCCATTTTGCACACGTTCTCTTCCGGGAGATTCTTAGCAGGCCTCGTATAATAAATTTCCACGCGAATAAAGCAATTAATTTTTTCGACAAAAAAGCATTTCAGAAATTTTTTTTTTTGTAAACAAGAAGCGAGTTTTTTTCTGCTAAGGTAAGCTTTAATATACTGTAATGTAGTATTTCTGTACTGAAATGAAAATCAATACGTTAACAAGTAATCACTTAAAGAATGATTTCGAAAGTACTTTTAGTCGTTTTGTTTTATAACAATATATGGGTTGTTCGGTTGTTCCACCGCCTACTGTTATCACAAGGAATACTATACAAGGTGGGGCATATGTCTGGACCTCTCAGATATCTTTACCACCTCAGGCGCTAGGTAAAATATGTGCTTACATCAGTGAATAGGATGTTACGGGAGGAATCCAGAAGCCATGTCAAATCTTAAGTGCATGTAAATTTCATGGAGCATGCGATTTTACACGCTGAACGTAGGAGATAGTGTAAATCCTCGAATTAGAAAGTTGGTCAGCGTTGCATAATTAGTGCAATAATAGTGCTTGTGACATTTATTATTGCTCACATATCTGACAATGTACATGTACCTGGATTTTGGCTGATGTGTGCATTCTTGCATGGCATTCATGCAAGGCAGGAAAGCTCAATTGAAATCTAATGTTTACTAGTAATCATTCCCCATTAAATAAATGAAATTAACTTTGGATACTAGTAATCATTCCCCATTAAATAAATGAAATTAACTTTGGATTACAAAGGTTGCATTGAACTTTCCAAATTGTTGACATTCTGTTATAGCAGGACATGACTTGATTCAATTGCGCAATTGACCAGCCCCTGGCGTCTTGGTGGTAGCATTTCTGCCTTGCACAGATGCTATGCAAAGATGCACACATCAGTCAAAAACCAGGTACGTTGTCAGATATACGAGCAATAATAAATGTCATGAGCACTATTATTGCACTAATTATGCAACGCTGACCAACTTTCTAACTCGAGGATTTGCTTTATCTCTTACGGTTTAGCGTTTAAAATCGCATGCGCCATGAAATTGACGTGCACTGTAATGTTTCACATGGCTTCTGGAGTCCTAACACCACATCCTATTCACTGATGTAAGCACATTTTACCTAGCGCCTGAGGTGGTAAAGATATTTGAGAGGCCTAGACATATGCCGCACCCTGTATAATGAAGAATAACAACCGAAACTTTTGTGCATGTTGTACTGAGGGATTTGCCATGGATGCGTAAGATTTGTATGCAACAACTTCATTTATAACTATTTGGTTGAGATTTTAAAAGTTTCGGGTTTCATCTCCGTCGAGAAAATAATGTCGTGGAGGAAATGACTAAAGAAATTTCAATTGCAGGATCTGATGCACGACGAAATTCGGCGGTTCAATTAAAGCATGCACTCTATAATTTAAATATAGCAAACCAATAATCCTGCGGTTGAATTGTCATCCTAACGCATTTTTGCACTATTAAGGCCTCAATTGATTGCCCCTCTAGTGAAATCTGTACCATAATAAGCGAATCTTAAGGTTAATTGGTTATTTCCTTCACCGTTTTTTTGTACTTTTTGGGGGTTTTTTTTAATGGCGAACTGGCACAAAAAGTAAAAGGTAAAAGGCATTCATCCTTGCTGCATGCATTTCAATGTAAAATTGAAAATTTACATGTCCCGCATTCACCCTTTGAAAATTAACCATGAAAACTTCAAACGATACATGCCCGCATTTTTTAACTATCCGTCTCATACCCACAACGTATTTAAATAACGCCGCCATTTTTTGTGTTCTAAGCATACCATGCATGTAAAACCGTTTTAAAGGAGGTTTAGATTAGTGAATTTTTTGGGGTGGCATTTTTTCGTAAGTCTTAATGCTTAAGTTTTGTAATTTGTCGAATGAAGTTATCGGTCCAATAAATCCATTTCCTGCAGTTTGTTCAGACTGGAATCAACTTCGATGCAAAATACATGTACTGTATATGAAAAATCGTCACAATTTGATAAAGTTGTTTTTCCTTCCCATATATATTTTTATTTGACATTTTTATGATGTATGCATAAATTAAAAGTCAATAATGTACAAATTAATCCTAAATGTGTAAACTACTTAAAGTAACTTGTCTTAACCGAACAAGATGGCTGAGTTGGTAGCATTCGGTAGACGCGGGTTTGATTTCCGTGTCGGCTATTTTGATTGTGGTTTTTCATGGTTTCCTAGAACTTTATCTTCCTTCCCCCCCCCCCCTCCTTCCCCAGGCGAATGCTGAGATAGTTTCTGTATTAAATCGGCTATGGTCGTATTCCTTTCCCATCCGACCTCCTATTTAGGTCCTAAGCCTTGAAAATGCAATTTAATTATGAATTTGTACTGACTGTAGGGTAAATTAAAAAATTAGAGTTAGAACAAATGCGAATGTTAGCCCATATTGTAGAAGTGAATCTTTTATCAGACTCTATAATGTATGAAAGAGATATGGGAAATGTTTGGAACTTCACTGCATTGCGTTTGTGCTTATTTGGTTTGCTTGCATTCAGGGTGACAGACGTCTGTTCCATTGGATAATGAATTTGAAATAATGTAATTTGAATGTTGAAAACTCATTGCGACATCTCAAGCGATCATAATAAAGCGTTAATCATCAGTTTCTATATTGATGGGATATTGGAATATGTTGTAATCGTGGATTAAATTTAACGAAACATGATACACCCGATTATGCGAGCGTATACATGTATACGGTTTGATGAGCCTCTCCTTATTACCTCAAACTTTAGTACACATTGAAGTCAGCACTTGTAACGAATGTCTGTAATGCATCAAAAGAATCTTTGCTCTACTTTGTGCACATATTGTGAATATTTCATAACCCGTAAAATGAATTGACAATTTCGTCTGTTTTGGTTTTGTCAAGATATAGAATTTTATGAATCTGGACCTAATGTCCTCGATATGATTAACCCGAGCTTAGTTTTTAGGGAGTCAATTTTTTATCATTACATGTACATTTATTTCATTTTGATCAGTGGCATGAAATTCTTTTGAGAATTATTTTTTTTGTTATTGAATTATACAATGTATGAAATGAATATTCAACGTAAATGCCGTACTTAAGCTAAGGCTACTTTTAACTTCTCATTGGGATTTCACCCCAAAATCCTAGCCCTGTTGGCTATTTAAAATGTTGCACTCGCCCTACTTAGGAATTGGGGGCCCATCAGCAACATTGTAGAAGGGAAATGTGCGGTGAAAAAATAGTGAACTGCTCGTGAGTAAGGGGTCGTGACCTCACGCCATCCCTACACCCAGTGATTAAGGGTCATTTGTCATTTTAAATAAGTGGGGAGACATGTTTTTGTAAGGTGCAAACATTTTTATACATGCAAGGGGGCGACGTGTTGTTAATTGCATGCTAAAATTCATCGCATCGAGCAAGGGCACTAAATTCCCGCTGTCCGAATTGACGTTAAATAATAGTTGGATTATTCATATTATGTCCATAGGCTGCTTGTAAATTACTTTCAAGATTTTCATTAATTGGCAGTTGTGAAAAATACTACGCCATTGGTCGGAGACATAGTCCCCATCCCTTTCAATCTGCGAGACTACAATCACGTGTTTGGAATTAATGGTTCGGAAAGCAAAGAAATTGATACGGAAAGCTTCCAAGCGTCTCCACACCACATCCTTCAACTACTGTTTGAGTTAAGAGCTCCAAAAGTGGCTGTTTCCGTTTGGAAATCAGCAAGATGAAAGTCGCAATTGAGATTTACCGATTCAAATTTATGTTTACAAAATAGTTTCAAGTTGTGTTGATGTTGCGTGGTTATTTTTTATGACTGTAATGCAAAGAAAAAGATATAAGGATATGTTGTTGCCTGATTGTTTTCAAGAATATTTTTGTTTATTTGGAATGCACTGCTTGAATGTTGCCAAACAAGCAGATGTGGTCAAAGCCATTCTTGGTCACTTCCTTGGTTTGACTTTGTCTCCCTTAACCTGATCCGTCCCATTCACCCCTCCCTCGCCCTCCTCCTTGTACTGATACGGATCCGAAAAGCTCGCGGTCGCGCTAAGGGCATGGTAGCCACCCTTACCAGTTACAGGTAACATCGCAACTAAGAGGAGACTGGCCCTGCAGGACGTCGCTCTCGATATGACATCCAGATAAGAAAGTAAAACCCTTGACAGCTCATTAATAATTTTGGATATAGTCGAAATTCTTGTCGCCCTCTTTTTTCATTCCTTCTTATCTGTTTGTCATAGAATTACAGTATATCCACATCCTAGAAGAAGGTTAGTGGACCTTCTGCTCATACATCACACGCGTGGTAAGCGCTGCCCTGTCAAGTTTTAGGTCCTTCTTTGAAAACGTCATACAACTTGAGATTTAGCCTGTTTGGGTCAAGTAAAGTCGATTCGCAATTTCGCAACTTGTCTCAAAAAATTTACATGTACATGTATTCTTGAAATTCTAATTTTTGAGTATAATTTTACCAAATGAATTTTTTTTTTAAAATAAATTTTGTATTTGTATGAACTGCTGGCTGGCTCACGGAACATACAGTGTATATACAGCTGTATAGTTGAGCATACATACCCCTTGAAATATTCAATAATTTCGTCATGAGGTCTAAACAGTTGCGTGCTCGTAAAGCTACCTCCACAATGAAGGAAACAGAGGAACTACAGTACATGCATGTCGCTACTTTTTACCATTTGTTTCTGGAAACATAAACTTATGTAATTTATGAAAACAGTTAATTTAAAAATGTATTTGAAACAATTTATGGAAACAACTGGCAACAAAAACTTACTCTTTGTTCCTCTAGTGTGGACATAGCTTTTAATATCACGAATTCTGACATTGCGGAGGATCTTTGAGTAACGCCATGACAATTGTTCAATTTTGCTTTTAATGAACAGATTCTTACACTGTCCAAGAAACAATACATCATAATCTGAAATTTCATTGGCTATAGCTGCGCAATGTTCCGTTATAAATAAATACTAGCTATTTCAGTTGTTTTCATACTGTAATTCCCCCCTTTCAAATTATTAAATATTCAGGACCTGTTTTCACAGATAAAGCGTTCATAATCACGATTGAATAAACGTTAATTCTCGCGATAAAACTGACGAAACGTATACATTGTACTGTATACCTATACATTTATAACACCTCGCTTCTTTCATATACACAGTAGCCTACACTGCATTGACTGACGCTCGAATTGAAGTTGTCTTCACTATCTCATTTCAAGATTTTCGGTAGGCAAAGTATACATTTGTTCGACGAGTTACACAGTTGTTCAAATAATGTGCCCTTCGATGAATACGGGGCCATTCTGATGATCGACCTGAAACCCCGTCATAGCCCGAGGTGGGCCACCTCCTGGTGTACTTTGAATGGCCGTGGAGGTCATCGAGGTCATCCTAAGCTATCCACCAGGGGGTGTTCACCTTGCGGGGGTTACCTTACCGCAACGGCCTCAGCCTCGAAAGGTGGGGGCTGTCATTGTTGCGTGTGTACCGATTGGCTTAGTCACGACTCCATCGCCTCCTTCCAAATCACTTAATTTATGATATTAGATGACGCCTGCATTGAAACGTAATTTTTGTACCTGTAGCTAGCGTGGAAATGGTGAAAGGACTCGGTTCGGTGTTGTATGGACTAGGGCTTATATCTCAATTCTGTACGCTCTTCTTGACTGCATTTTGCCTTTGAGCTAAAACCTCCCTGGAACATTGTCGTCTGGTCGCCTATTCAGGATCCCCTAGATAGCCCCGGTTTACTTTGGCCAGAATGAACTAAAAGGGGGTCCATTGAAGTTCGGCGTGGAGGATCGCGTGGTGCCCCATTGTCACGGGGTGAGATCCCCATGGATCTTTTTCACCAACGGGGCTAACCTCACCCCCTCCATGCTGGCTCGACCAATGGTACTAAAACCATAAACATCATTCACGCCAACTCTTACGTTTGATTTATGAAAAAAATCTCTTCCAACCTGACTTTAATACCTGCCACTGACATTCGCGACTCAATCGTGCTCCGGTCTGCGTACTTTGCTCAGGTAAATCTGCGAAATCCCTCTGCGGCTTATGCAACCGGTCTTTTGGGAGAGAAACTTGGCAGATGGAGCACGACACGGCAAAGAGCGTATGAGAAAGTGCACTCTACTATGGCTACTCAAACGGATCCTTTACGAATGACACATTTGGCAGTTGTGAGTTAAGTCACGGGGGTAAAATTGGCATGCTATTTGGTTTAAAAAATTCACTCGAATTATTCGTTGTTTTTAAACCAATTGAAGCATTTCATTTGCACACATACTGTAAGTGATTTCAATAATGCCATAAGTGCCATTCATAAAGCTTCTGTCTAGGTACCCTATACTGTATCCGTCAATATTGTTGTAAATGAAGTTGGGGTGTAACTTAAAAAATGCGTTGAGTCTATGAAAATTGTTTTGTGAATTTGATACAGTACTTGGCTATAATTAGACTCTGTTCCTTTTTGAAATGTCAAAAGGACATTGGGATAATATATATATTACCATTATTTATTTAAAGCTGTTTGCGTGATACCGGACGAAAAGTGTCTTTTCCGTTAAAGCCGCTTACAGGTATAATCAGTGGTATAATCCCTTATTTCTTTACTCTTTCATAGTTATCCCAGTACCTTAATGGGGGAAAAAACAAGTACCGTAGTATAAGAATTCCTCTCTCTTTGCAGGGGGTTGCGGCCTAAAACATCAGATTGACTGATTTCTGTCAACGGCATCGATAATGTGGCGTTTTTTGTCTATAAAATGTTAGGATTTTCGTCGTTTAATTAAGTCAATTTAAGTGGTATAGTATTATGCAGTGCTCTTGATTGGGTTTTATAGGGTTTTATAAGTGAGGTCATAAAGATTCCTAAAACCGTCATCTAGAAAAAAAACTTAATCGCCTCTGAAAGAGCAGGCGACTTTTGCCATGAGATAATAATAGTATGTCAACTATTTCCTTGTGTAATTTATGCTACAGTTAAAATTATACAGTAATTGGTCTATGTTGTCATGTGCTTATTTTATTACAAATATTTTTATTCAATTTTTAATGTGTTGTTCATCTATTTGCTGTTAAAATGTGTATTAATTGGAGGCTTTATTCGGACATGGACCCAAAAAGTTAGACGAACGGTCGAATATATCAATTCATGTGAAATAGTTATACTATCCAAACGTAATAGATTCTTTTGATGGAAAAATATGGGAAAAGGTTGATCTCTTTTGTATAACCTCAATTCACCTTATACCATTCAAGATATACTGTATAGCCTACTGTATAATAAGAAGTTTCAAATGAAATGGTAACCTGCAGTTATATAATGTTTTAATATTTATTATATTTTTGACCTAATTTGCATTATGTGCATGCGCTGTATTGGAGTCTTTTTTTTTATTTTGGAAGTATACGAGCGTATTACTGGATGGAAGGTGCGTTATTGTTACGCCTGGTTACGATGATCAATTCCTTGAGGGATACGTTTGGTTTTCGATTCGTTAATGCGCCCATGCATGCGCATTAAGTACATGTAAGTATACCAAGTATTAACCTAAATGAACGAATGCTATAGTAGACCATCCCTCAATGGGTGGAAATATCCTAAATGCTGTGAATCCAAGACTATAAATACGGATAAAAATGAAAGTCTTGCCCTTGTCCGCTAGTTAATCTCCGCCATCGGCGTGTTGGAATTTTTATAACAACAATTTGGGACTGCAGTCTTTAAGACCATCAAGACGGCAGTTAGCGCAAAGAAGTGGATTTTTATGGCTTCTGATTGCTTCCTTAATCAAAGTTAATTGCCGTTACACTAATATTTGTCAAGGTTGGCGAGCGGTCTTTTTATGAGTTGATTTTTGCCGACGTTTCTCTTCTTTCAAAATGAAATTGCAAGAATTATTGCATACTAGAGCATATTTATAATACTCGTTAAAACATGGGACAAATTGTTTTGCTAAGGTCAATCTTTAACGCGTTTTTTTTCGATCAAAATCACTGGAACCTTGCAACGTGATCGAATTAAGCGCCTTTCTCTGTAGCATTTAAATACAGCATACATCCTTCGAAAATTTTGCTGAATTTCCGTTTTAATGATTTTGCCGTTTCGGAATATATTGCTGGTTTTATCCAAATGCCTTATCCATCGCTCAATTACTGTATACAGTACAGTCCATGCACGAATCTTGAACGTATCTTTTGTTATAATATAATGAGCTACTTTGTAACTGGTTAATAAAATGACGAATTGACCATGTCCATCGCATGCCAAGAGTCTTGGACGCTCCGTGAAATTGAATATACTGGTACGGCTATTCTTTATTTTTTCTATATCCATCACGATTTGTTTCTAAGATAAACATTATGCCACATCATCCATCACCCAATCACGACGTTTGTTTGTTGAGGATTTATCAATCTCTCAATCGAGCCATTCTGGAAAACATTTTTAAGCGAGCGTTGAATACAAAGATACATGCCCTTCTATCACATTAATTGTATAAGCTACGTTGGGGATTGCCAAGGACCCGAGGGTAAAACAACGAGCGATATATTAAAAGTGATCAATCCATGCTTAGGGGCACAATAAAAACCTAAGTCCGATGGAACATGTTGCGGTATTCACTACTTAAATATTTGCGACAAGTTTATTCATGGAACTCAGTCATTAATTGCATCTATTTGAAGCATGCAATTAATTCTTCATCCTACTACATGAAAGTCGCCTGTAAAGATCAAATGTTCTCTTTTCGCCTTTTACTACATGTATATGTATACTGTATACGTTTTGCGATTTTCTTGTATTATTATTGTTTTAAATTTCCCACAAAACCTGCATTAATTTAATTAAACGGGATTGCATCAGTGCAATCGGGATTGTTCAGTGACTTTTGTTTGGTTATTCACGTGTGCTGCTTAGGCTATAAAAGACTATTAAATATCGTCACAATGGCACAAACTTTTTTGAATATATTGTTATTGTAAGCCACTGAAGTCCTTCTTGTTGTCTGGAGTTCGTAAATTATTTTCAGAACTCGTAGTTGCGAGCCATAATTCATATGCACACAATGGGTTTGACAATTGTCAGGTCTTTTTATCTGCGAGCTACATGTACAGTATGTTATGCGCTTCCATTGATAAACTCGTAATATTACTCTCAGAAACTTAAATGCACTTATTAATGTCGCCGCAAAAACTGGGCGTGCAAGAACAAAAACCAGCGAGCGGATTAAATGCTAATTTAATAGGGACCAATATTTGTAATTCTATCTAGCTACTATCAGGATCTGAACCGTAAGAAAAAAAATGCGTCTGAAAGGATGTATTCATTGACCACCTGAACCCAAAGTTATGTCTACCCAAAAGTTTGTTTGGAATAGATTGTTTAAGGCCCTTGAACTTAAACTCATATCGTTGGATGCTTATTTGGACATTGTGGGCGCAAAGGAACATGTTTGGTTTTTGAATTTCAAGTATTTCGAGCTTTTGGATGCCGTATGTACATGTATATAAACTTTTAGAGAAATCTGAACTATCCTCAATATTTTTCTTCAACTGGTTCATCATGCACGATGAGATAAAAGTATGAGCGTTAAAAGACACGTTAAAAAATTAACGTTCATGTTTATTTGTTATCATTTTTGCGTGTCACAATTATTATTATTGATCCGTTCACAATTTATTCTTGTAGACTTTTGAGCGCCATCATGAGACTAGTGTAACTTTTCATCAGTTTTAATTTTTTGAATGTGATGCGATTTATAGAATTGTATAGTTTGTTACAACATGACTAGACGCAACATCATGCAATGTAATGTTTTTCTTAAAAGCTATACATGCATGCGCATCTGTTAAGGGGGAGTCCGAAGACAAATGAGGGCAGTTCCAAATATCTACTCCTGTTAGGGGTTATCCATACAGGACGTCCGGCAAGGGAAGAGGGAGGTATGTGAAAATGGGACACAGGCGGCTTCTACAGTGAAACTTTGAAATCATGCACTCCAGTTTTTTTAAAAAACAACGAAAACAAGAAATAAAACTTTTAGAAAATCGGCCATTAAGTCCCCAGGCCGTACGTTATTTTTGTTTAACTGCCATTGCGCGTTGTACCCTTCGTACCCTTAAGGTACAATTCCTAAAACATGTTTGAATACCATGTATTTCCAAAATGTATGCTCTTTAAAAAACAATGAAGCATGTATTGTATAATTGTGAAAAACATAACACGTTAATAAATATTTACATATCGGTTTCTTAATCCCATTAGTATTTTTCACTGTAAAACCGACGAAATTTATTCGATTGAAACTCGTTGAAAAGCACCAACATGTAATGCGTGCATACATCGAACATGTTTTATAAAGAAATGAAACGCCTAATCTACGCGTGTTTAACGTGCACCTTTATAAAAGCGAGTTTATTTTGTGGTAAACGAATTTGATTGGCTTCATTGGCCCGATCCATGAAGCATGAAAATGTGAAAGTCGCTGACCTTTCTTTCTCGACTTCGATGTGGTCATTGTCTATAATAATGATTGCTAAAGATATTCGCCATGGCGAGAAGATAGGGGTCGGACTCGTTTTCAATTTATGACAAATGAAACCTTGAAAAGAATGGAAGCCGTTCCAAACAATGCTAATCTGATGGCGAACCTTTTAAGTTAAGGGGTTTCAAAGGATTTGGTAATGGCGACATTTTGACGCCGTCGCACCGGTTACCCATCATCATCAATCAGGTTACCTGATGCCCATATGGCATCGTAAAAAAACCCGATGAGACGGGTGTTATGCTCCAACTGAAATGGGATATTAAATGCGGTTCCGGAAACCGTACTTTGGATAAAGCGTTAAATTTATCCCATCGTTTTAATCTTTTTTTTCACGAACTCGTTTTATTTTTGGGTGGAAGCTTTAACGAGGAAGACATGAGCAGCGTGAAAACAATAGATTGTGGTTAAACTTGAAACTGAGCATTTTTATGGGAACTTCAATGGATTAATTTGATACGTCATTTCCAAGATCGCTCTTCAGCGCCTATATAAATTATAGAAAATGTGATCCGCGCAAATTCTTATTTATTACGGGCGTTCGTAATAAATATCATTTCTATCGTAACCAGGCGATTAGACATGAATTAAAATGAAGTTGTAAATCGTTTTAATTTTGCATCACAAGGAGCTATTCTGAGAAGTTCTATATTAATATAATGGGTACATATTAAAGCCGCTAAGTTCATATTTCTTCAATTATGAACCAAATTACAATGACACTACAGGGAATAGACAACAGTATGTAACATATGTTGTTTCTTCGTGGTAAAGATGACATGTTCTGTAAATCTATCTATAGACCTACTGAGTGATATGATTCAGTACGTTGTAATGAATCTTTGAATCGTAAGGATCAGATAGCTGGTGCACCGATAGCGGCGCTCAATTTTTCATTAAACCTTCATTTGCTTCCTCGTATTATATTATACACAACACGTGATTCAATAATGCTCATTATGTAAAGGAGAAAAGTGATGTTTTCAAATAATGTATGAAAAAATCAATGATTAAACATAAATGCATGTGTATGCACGCAAGTAATTTGAAGTACTACTTGTACACAATAAATGTGTGGTACATGTACTGTATACAATAAATTTCAAGTGGTAATCATGAGTAGGCCGGAACTATCAGCATGTCATGTTGAAGAGTCAAATTAGAGAAATACGAATACGAACTGGTATAATAAACTAAAAATCACGCAAATGATATGCAACGCAATTACAGTATGCATGTTGAGTCACGTTTTATTTCGATTGATTTTTTTAAAATTCGCTACTTGAATATCAGCATGGGCATGCAGACATAAAAACAATAATATATCAGAAAATACAGCCAGGTAGCATTAAACAAATTCTAATATCTCTTATCACAAAAAAAAACAACGTATAACATTATTTTCCTCCTGGCAGATTTATTAAGAGAAAATAGAAATCACGTGTCCTTTTTTTTTAAGTCTTTTTGAAATTTTGTTGGGAACTAGACAGAAGTCTCTGCGGGGTCAAGTGAATTGCTTCTCTGCATGTTTTGCGGTTTTTGCAAGGCTCGATCGAAATGCTCGTACAAGTAGTAACGAAGTGTTTTTTATTTTTTTATAGCAGTTGGGATAACCGGTTCATTTCGACTGATGGAGAGAGCGGATCGTGCGGAGATGATCCAACTGTCTGTTGGACGACATCACGTTGGGTAGTGTGTGCTGCCACCTAGGACTCGGTTCGGCAAGTTGCACGTTGCGCTCTGAATGAGGATCATGCAAATTTGGGAGAATCCTTGATGAACCAACAGTCTGGTGATGAATACTCGCTCGGGGATTTTGGCGCTCCTCGCACTATCGTCGAAAGATGGAAATGTGAAAAGTGCGAAATGGGTATTTCAGGAAATGGACCGAAATTGCGAATATGATTGATTTCGACGATGACACGCGGGCTATGCGCACTAAATAGAGCCCTACCACATGGAGCTATTTTTGCAAATGCGTTTTTTTCTGACTATTTTTAAATCTACTCATGCTGCACGTTGCTGTTGTGAAAATTAACACCGTTTATATGCGGCGCGTTCGGATATTTGCATCGCTGGAAAAGAAATGCCCGTGAGTAGATACTGTTATTTAAACATTTTTTTTTCTTGTATGATCTGATGATGCTTTTGGTGCGAGTTCGTTTAAATTTGAAACGGGATTCGTACGCCCCACTACGGCAAACGGCAAAAAAAAAAAAAACAAAAAAAAAACAACTATGGCCAACCATTTTCAACAAACGCATCTGCTAAGCAGGCGATTTTCAGGCAATCATCTGCTTGATCACTATATATTGTGGAACATTATTTCACGTGCGGATTTGTTTCTGCTGAGGACAATTTCATGCTAATATCTCCACGAGCAGCAAACCACGTGACTAAGTTCTAACGTGAAACAAACCATTTTTTTTCCTTTGATGTTACCGACACTCGCCAGGAAGGACCAACGGTTTGTACCAGATCATTTTTTGGTTTGTTGGAAATTGTTTGTAACATTTTTTTTTTAACAAACCGTTTGTCGTTTGTGATTTTTTGTTTGGCATTTGTCGTAGTGTTTACGGGGCTTTATAGGCCTTGTTTTCGTGGATAACATGGAACTTTCGTGTCTCCTGTACATGATGGCTTTTGCTGAAATGCCCATTTTCAAAATCATTTATCTCAATGGTATAGAAAGGAATTATCGTAAAACACAGTATACAGTACTGTTCTATTATTACTGCTATACAGCAATTAAGTTTAATTTTGCATCTTTAGTTAAACATTTATTCTGCGCCATCTAGTGCGTGTCTGCTGCACTTTAAGAGGTTGATTCAAGACACTGCACCAGTTTTCAAACGCAGACATTGGTAAAGATTCTGTATTTTTATTTCGAGCAGCGACATGCGGCATCGACAATAGGTATATACGTTATCTCGATTTGGATACGAATTTACTGTACTGTATATGCTGGACCATCAAACAGGAACTAAATGGTACAGGAAGAACATTTCTTCCGATCATTCTGAATTTGTGGCTTATCTTTATTACATGTAATGCGGAGTTACAGAAATGAAAAATACTGCAATAAGTTTGGAATTGGTCTTCACGTAGAGTTTATGTACAGTATATGGTTTTACGTGAAGATATGAATCCAAAGAAAATGTCGGTACTTAATTTTCATTTCTGCATGGTTGCATGTACACTGTAAATATAAGTCAAAATTCAGGAAGATCGGAAGAAAAGTTATTCCGGTGTCATTTACTTCCTGTTTGATAGTCTTGCATGTGAATTGATATGCAGATACATGTACTAATATATGGCCAAATCTCAGTCTACTAAGAGACCGAAACAAGTGTTTCTGAACAATTATGCCACATTTTTGTCAGACTTTCCCAACTACGGTATTGTATCTTAGAAGAAAAAAAAAGAAAAGAGAACTATTAGGCCTAATTGGACAAGATTTTTCAATCCACTTTACCCGTCACCCGTGTTGGGATAAAGGTGTTATTAATGATAAAACTTGTTTTAAACTTCAAATGTAACGCCGAACTATGTTCTATAGCGTACAATTACTGTTCATGAAAGTTACTTTGTTATACACATCTTTCAGATCATCTTTATATCTCTTGATATGAAAATATCTCATAAATGGCGAAGAAATTTTGCATGCAAGTTAATTGCAGCTGTTAGAAATTTTTTCATATACTGTACATATACGTGTATCGCCGTCTTTCATTCGCCATTCGAATTGTTTTGATTATCAGCCTGCTCATTTGTAAACATTATCCAACAAATAACACGTGCGATGTTTTTAGAAAAAATTCTTAACGTCACGTCATGCTATGGTGGTCGGTTCTAGTAGGCCTATAATACATGTACATGTCCCGCGCATATGTTTTAGCATCTTTATAATCACATGTACTGTATACATAAATTGCATATATCAATACTGTACTGTGTGTAGGTGTTAGGTGACTGAATGGCCCACAACTATATACATGTATAGCGTAGAAAACCATGCAAAATTGTGAATACACTGTACATGTTAAACCAGAATGACTATAC
The DNA here is from genome assembly GCA_034698745.1 of Megaphyllum sjaelandicum. NCBI lineage: Eukaryota > Metazoa > Arthropoda > Diplopoda > Julida > Julidae > Megaphyllum > Megaphyllum sjaelandicum. The sequence continues at coordinate 10,189 of JAQGBX010000604.1, read as the reverse complement.
ATGTAAACGCATGCAGCGAAATATCAGGTATTGTCAACGTTGAAATTGTGGTGGATTCCCACATTTTGGTTGTGTTCTATAGATAATTTGCACGTGACGTCACGCAGCTCGTGGGCGTGGCTAATGGGGCACGATTTACATTGTGGGGGTGTTTTGGGGTACAGTGTACTGTGTACATGAATCTGAGAATCGTGGCTCTTATCATTCTAAAAAACTAAAAAGATGCCCCGTTAGATTCTATCACTTACCCATGAATAGATTTTCTATCCGAAAGAAGATATTTTGATGCTGTTGCTGATGCTGATGCTGATGCAAAATGATATATGGAACGAATGCGTCTGTATACGTGCAATTTATCTATATATAGCGAAGGCAATCATATATTTGCCACAGTAAAATTATGAAGTACCCCAACATGTCTGATCTAGGCGGAGCCAGAACGCGTCGTCTGCTTGTGAAAGTTATCTGTACGTGTTCAAGAGGTTTCATATGTCGAAATGGTCTCAAACATGCAATTTTTGTATATTTTCATGTCCAAATATACATGTATATGGAAGTTATGTTGCGACTTTTGTAAAGCTTTTTTTGTTGCTAATTCGAAAAATTAAAGCACCCTTATTTATTGTTTATAAAAAAGTGACAAATTACTTGATAACATTTTTTGAAAGTGTGCATTTTTGTTCTATCTTGATGACCCTCCCTTGCACGCATATTTTAGACATGATAAACAAGCTTGCATATATTGAAATTGACGGTCTTTGCAAAGCGAGTTGTTTATCTCTAAATTGGTCTTATCTTAAAATATGTATGACATGGCGAGATATGCATTTTTTTCCTTCCGATGCTGCAGGAATCCTTTCCTTTGATCGTTTGCACGCCGCCCAGATATGCTTTTGGATATACATTTTTTACGGTTGGCCGGCTTACACCATTTGTACGAGTTAATAGTGTGTAAAGTCAGTCCTCGCTTATCTTCTGAATATTTGCCAGGCTTTTCTGGAGATTTTTTTCCACAATTAATGAAGCTTATGGGACCTATGTGGTATTTTTTTTTAAAAAGTTGATGCACCAGTGCAGTACACTGTACTTCATATGTTCTCCAGCAGGGTGCGTGCGGACAAGCGCGGAGACTCTTTCGCTAATAAGATGAAATTGCTGGGATAATGAGTTTAGCTAAAGTGGGTGGATAAGATAAAAACACACAAGTCGTCCCGTTCAGCTCTTAGACTCGTGCTATAGACAGCTGAAACATATTTAAAAGTTTTCGTTTCATCACTTTCGTCACAAAGAGCATTGCTCTGACATTTTTTTCCAATTATTCCTTTAGCTAATTTACAAAAGCGAACCTTACAGGGTGATTATGCAGCTAAGGATCGTGAGCCGGAAACCGGGGCTAGAGACGTGTAGGGCTAACATATAATGATGATGTTTCTGCAGAAATCTGAAAATACTTCGAATTTACTATTACATTCCGTGCTTATTTTCTGAGAAAGTTGAGACTAGATGGCGTTGTCTTAAAGATTCCTTCTAAATATCAGAATTTAAGCGCAAACCACTTATAAGCGGAAATGACAGAATAATTCAGTTTGCAACCCAATTAAGTAGGGAGTGTTTTTCGTATGAATTTTTAACTCGAATGTCTAATTAAATATCACGCAGGAGCGTCTACTTTTTTTAATTCATAACATTAATAACGGATGAATTTCTCATTCGTTCGCATTTCTTAATTATTTGCTTAGATTATGCAAAGTAAGGGTAAGAGCACTTTAGCAATTAAAAAATGTACTTGATAATCAGTGTCGCCTAGTGGTAAGGGTCTGTAATACCGCTACGCGACAGTCTTTCGAAATTAAGTGTTCAAGGACACTTTTAATTGCTAACGTGCTCGTATACCCTAACGCAATTTTCTTTATATTGATAGTTCATGATTCGGCTAATTTAATGCATGCATGCGACAAACGTGAAGAAAGTTTGAGCGAGCTTTCTACACGTTACTCTCATCTCAAACTCCAATTGAAGTTTTTTCCCCTCTCTTCGTGCACCTGGCCCTGTATCATAAAATATTTATTCATCTTCAGGTAAGATAAACTTGTGATAATCAGCACCCCCATACTGATTAACAATCTTTTCACGATCTGAGGACTGATCTTATCTAAGGTCCTGGATCACGGTTTGCTTTACAAATGATACTTGTCGAGATTTTTTGTAACAGCTCACGCAAAAAAAAAGTAGAAAAAAACTCTTTTTTGGAAGGTGCCAATATAGTAGTTTATCCAAACGCTTTCATTCAAAACGTTTGGCGACATTACTGTCATGTAATATAATGTTAAATTTAATTTTTTAAATAAACAATATCAATATAAATAATATTTAATAATATTTCAATAGTTTAAAAATTTGAATCGCACATTTTAAGGAATTTAACAGGTTTTAAAAAGTATATGATTCCTATTAATAGTTGTGCATATAATGTGCATGTAGAATAATTTAAGAATCTATCATATTTTATAACATTCTTGTAAAAATTGGTAACATTCAAATATGTGTACACCTGTTTCAATTCAAGCTCACGCACATGTCATGTTTAATATTTTGTAATAAACAGTGCACTAGCTGCAGTGAGGAAATTTTCTGTAAAATGCATAGTGAAAGTGGATCCAGTAAGTATACATTTGTAATAGGGTGCTAGCTGGGAATTGATGTTCATAAACTATTTCATATACTTTACTGTAGTAGCCTACATGTAAATACGGATTTAAGAATGTCCATTATTAGCTCCATTATTATAAAATAAATAAATAAAAAAAACAATATACGGCTCCGAATAACTTTTGCAGATTTACTCGATCGTTACATGTACCTTCTATATCAAATAAGTTTTATTAATTTGTACAGTTTGTTTGACATAGCGTTTTACTGTATCACTTGTAATAGCACATTGTAAGAATTATTTTGAATAGTGTTGTCAAATCAGATACAGTTTAAATTGCAACTATTCTGTACACGAAAGCTGTACGATATTACAGTGCATTTGAACACAGAATATCCAATATTTCTGCAGTGCATGTATAGTGTATACTACATGTTGTACCTTTGCCAAAAATGCATTTTCGCCGTAATATGAGGCTAATGCATACATTGTACATTACATCTCGGCCTGCAGAGGTCCATGCTTAACTCAAGACAAGTACATGTAAACTCTACACAGGCTTTATTTTTGGGTACTGGATTATTTGGCAATGAACTCGTTGGCCATTTTTTGCGAGTCTTACATACGCCTGAGGTTGCTCAGCACGAACCCACTGTTTAACATTTAGAGTTAAGTTAGCAATAATTAACACATCACTCGCGGGTCCTCGTTTCCCAAGGAGGAGGCCTTGTTTTTTATGCACATTCAAGTTGCATGCAATCCGTTTGCATCTCTTTTATTTTTCATCTCCCTCCGCCCCCTCGCTGTTAATGGGTCCGACATCCATCATTCCATGGGGGATCCATTTGGAATTTCACCATTCATGCGTCTATCTATAGCCATCCCCACGTTGAAAGTTGAAATGCAAAACATGTACATGTATATATATGTATGTGCGAGAGATTCAACCCATATTAATTGGCACGCTAAAGGAAAATTTGTTGGGATTATGTTTTGTTAGTACAGTAAGTTGTGACCATCTGGTCACAACTTGATGAACCTTGATGATACTACTTGATGATAATACATATACGCCTTTATATCGATCATCATTCACTTTTGAAATGTCCCGATGTTCGATCACCAACAGAACTGAAAACTCCCGCAGATCCAAAGACAAAATAGCATTAAAATCTGTAGTAATGCACATCGTCTATAAGAAGTCCTCCGATGATAGCGATATTCAATTGAGTTGTAGATTTTCCAGCATGTACAGTACCTGAATAGTTTATTTTATGCGCAATTTGTGTTAACTATAGGGTGTATAGGGTATAGTAAGATGTCATAGAAATTTAAAGTGATATATATATATAATTTGTTCTTTATTATTTAAACGGAACAAATTTAGTAATTCCCGTTTTTGTTATCATTTCTTGAGTCGTTACGAAAAAAATCTTCATTTCAAGCCTTTTTCATTGCTAGCCAGAAACAATTTTTTACTGCGTGAGTTTCTAGAAATTGCATCGAGTATCTCGAGGTTGCATGTGGAAAGTTAACAGACTATGCATTTTTTGCACAATGGTCATAATTTACAATTTAAAAACAAGGCAGCCTCTCGATGTGGGGTGTCTGAAATGGTTGAAATCTCTTGTCCAGTCCGAGGAGGGAATCTTGCCCTCATACTGAGCGTGCTCAAAGTCGTCCCCCATAAGCATTCCTTTCATAGCAGCCTCACTATATGTCATTTGGTTGGGAAAATCAGTAGCTCAGTAGTCAGTAACGCTTTCTGATGACTTTGTTTCAATTTTGTTAACTTGCGTGGGATCTCCAGGGGTCCGATTTGTTTTTATACAGAAACAATTCGTGGATACGCGAGTTCTTGCCTTGAAATTAAGCAAGAAGCGACTCACTCATTCGTTACGGCGAATTCAATTAAACAAGAATACATAAAAAAAGCGAAATTCCTGTTTTTTTTATATGTTAGACACACGATTATTTTTGTGCTATCAGAAAAACCACAAAATCACTTGTTTGCAAAAGATTTTGTTTATTGGGACTGCGACTAAGCGAAAATGCGTATAAAAAATGTAAATGCAACTGTTAAGTGACCCGAAACAGGTACTGGAATTTGACATTTCAAGTTTTGTTTGTTGTGCATGTTATAGTAATTCTAAACTTTATAGCGTAATACACGTAACCGTGAAATTCACTAAACAAAGCGAACCATGCATTTTCAGACAAAATATAAAAGATTTTCACGGGAACATCTTTTGTTGCATACATTGTATTCATTTAACTTCATCTACCAGTCCTTTTTATGTGCAGAAAGATGCTACAGTGCAATAGTAGGCTATACAATACATATAGGATCCAACTAAAATAGACGGAGAAAATACCACCTCGCTCCAGTTAAAACTTATTTCTCAATTAAGATTTTAAAATGTATCGACTACACCTCAAGTGAAATATGCCAAAATCCGATGGTCCTATGAGCAGATGACGCAGTCTTGTCCCGCCCAAATCAAACAAAGTGCGGTACTTCAATTTAGGTATACTGGCATAAGCTGTTAAGGACGGTAACAAAAATGATTGCCTTTGTCGCGCATTCGTTCCATATATCATTTTGCATTATTCTTTTATTTAATTATTTATGTAGAAATAAACGAAAAAAATTACACAATTTTTGATTTGCAGCGGCAAAATAGCATCAAAATATTTACTTTTGGATAAAAAATCTATTCATGGGTAAGTGATAGTATTTTATGGGGCATTTTCTTAGTTGTTAAAATGATGCACCTTATAAGCGCCACGATTCTCAGATTCATGTACCCCACAACACGCCCACAATGTAAACCAAGTTACATTAGCCACGCCCACGATCTGCGTGACGTACGTCACATGCAAGTTATCTATAGGCTATACTAAGAAAGAGTGACAGTACGTCTGCGAATTCGTTGCATAGTGTTTTGTAACTTTGAAAATGTTGGAACAAAAATGTCATGTATTCCACCTCATTTTGCGAATGTTTAATCTGAGACAAAATAATTACAATGTATACTTGTACAATGTACTTTAATCGTATATCATTATAACAAGAATAGTGTTAACTAAGTTATTTTTACTGTATACATCATTCATTTTTTGTGGCCTGCTGTAGTTCATTTCCCTCGTGGTCTTTCTACAGTACATTGTATACAACATTTTAAGCTTAATTACTGAGCGTGTTAAATTAATTTTGACTTCGCAGAAGCTTATCGAGGCAAAACTTCATCGCAATATGGAAATCTGTCACGCATCGCGCATTTTAAAAAGAAGGTACATTTCAAATTGTGGCATGACTTCCATTACGGGGTCTCGCATAATCCCCTAACAGGAATAACATATCTTACATCCCCCTAGCGGCATTCCTTCGTAGATCAACCCAATGAGATGGCGTTTTCCCCCCTAAAAACCTTTAGGGCCTGTATATTCAACTCCAAAGAGAAAAACCAGTGGCGGACTCAATTCTTAGAAAAAACATTCATATATTAGACTTATATGCTCAGAAGGCAGGAATTAATAAATGTGCGTAAGCTAAACTGAAGGCACCTATGGGTCACGAAATCCTTGACAAATAATTTACAGTGTAATCGTTGTAAAATTAAATTCCATTGCCATCGTGCAAGTTGCCAGTAGGGGCAGAGAGTGGGGAGTATTCCTGATTTTTCAGCATTTTTATTTTGCGCAGACGAGGGTACGATTGAAGCTCGGGGCAAGTTGTTTTTCAAATATTACAACAAACGCCGCAGTGAAACTGAGATAAATTAATGACTGGGCGTTTATTATGGTGTAGAGTTGTTAATGCCATGGTGTACGTGGCGTCATCACTCTGTTACATCTACCTCTACCATTGTAAAAACTTCTAAATAATTAAAAAAACATCACGCCGATTTTTAACAGAAAACGGTATATAATGCAGTGTGAAGAATAAAATTACAAAATGGTTTACTCTTAAAATGCGTTGGATTTTATGAAACCGCGAAGGTGCCATAGCAGTTTAGGTAAATGCTTACTGTATGCGTGCATTCTAAGAAAAGCTATGTCAATTATTATTCCTGAGGCATTATTTTTCTTCATATTTCTAGGCATTACTTGAGCCTTCGTAATAATTTTGCTTCGGTGGCTTTTTTGGGTCATGGAGCGTCATGGCTTATTTCCCATAAAAGAAGAGGATCCTTCAAGAATTGTAACGCCACTAGGAAGCGCCACCATCACTGCTACCTCCAGCAAATCTCGGCATCATCATCATTCCCATCGCTCATCCGTCGAAAGAGGTAGGCAAACGTTTTCCAAAAATCAGTCCCAAATTGGTTTATTTGCAAAATATTATCTGTTATTATAGTGAATGGCTTATCTCATAAAAAGATAAACTATATTTTGAGTGATGTAATTGCAACTTCAACAAAAACCTTCAATAACATGCAAGGCATCTCAGCAAGTATATTAAGGGCCGGTTGCACCAACGGAGTTTAAGAATAGCCTAGGGTTAACCTACATGTACTTTGTAACTCTAGGTTAACCCACAGTTGTATTGCACAAGCAGAGGTTAGGGAAAAAATGAAAAGAAAGGTTAACCTCGGGTTATTAGGAAAACTAACATGGCGGAAACTACGGATGAATCTGGTGAAGCTAGGGAATTGTGCATGCTAAACCACCTGGTCGTACAGACAGGGGAAGCCAGGATGTGTAATCTGGCAGCAGTGGTCAAAGTTAGTTCCGTTTCCGCCCTCCATTTTGGTTTCAGCAGGTTAAACATGGGTTCCATAACTCTCGGGATATTTTATCAAGAGTTAATTGGTGCAACACAAACATCTAACCCAAAGGTTAACCTGGAGTCAAATTTTAACCAAAGTTGTTGCAACCGGCCCTAAAGGTGTAAATAAAATATAGATGTTCCGTTTCATGGTTACTGCTAACTTGACTAGGTATACTCTACCTGACGTATTATTATTTTTAAAAAGAAAGAATATGGGATTCTCGTAGATATTATATTCGATACTAGCCGAATGGCACATCCTGCCCTTCAGAAATACAGTCGCATATTGTTTATTTTTGCTCGATTGCATCACCTATAGACACAAGTTTGCGCAAGATTGTATATTTCGCTCAAGTTCCAGAAGTGCAAAATGGTTGGAAAGAAGCTTTTTTTCTTGAAGACGCGCGTTTCACCTGCCACCATAAACACGTTCATAATTTAGTTTGGCAAACACTTATCATTTACTATAAGCACGATACGTGTAAAATGCTCGAAACGATGTTGTTGCCGTTGCCATCGCGTTTTTAAGTCATGTTTAATATTTGTGAGTCCCCGGGTGCGTTAAGTGACGTCACCGCCAACCGAAACTCCATATTTAGGTGCAGGACGGAAAGCGGTTTATGGTTTTGCGGAGAAATTACAGGATCGGTGAGGGGATGGAGACAAGCTGAGAGGTTCTATCGAGGGGAAAAAACATGTCAACAAAGTCGTCAACTTTCTTTAGCTAATTGCGTTGCTCATATTATTTTTAGTCCTAACTCGTATAATCAGCGAGGACGGAGGAGAAATTTAACGAGACGTTAGCATCTCATCCTTATGGAAAAGTGGATGGGGAGGGGAAAATATTTTGAAAACGACCGGACATGGGCTCCCAAGTGTTGTGTAACTCAAACGCGCACTCTTGACTCCGGTGCTGATGACTTAAGAAAATGTTATGCCGTTTAAAAACGAAGAAATGGAAACACTTTTACTGCGACAGAAACCGCTTTGTGAACCGACAAATGGGGGGCTGTGTACTTTCAACGTTGTTCGTTGCGCGACCACGTGCGCGTGACAAACTCACGTGTCACGACGCATTTCCGCCTCCTGTCTCTTACCCCTGCAGCAGTTTTTTTTAACTCTTCTATAATTTCAGTTTATTGCCCCGCTTCTCGTAACTTTTTAGGACTTTTTTGTCCGTTATTAATATAAAGACATCGATGCGGACATTTCACTCGGTTAGATTTAAAAATAGATATCCGCCCCCACATTTTTTTTCTTCTTAGTTTTTGTACCGAGGGAATGAAATCTCGTAAATTAGGGCTGAAGTTACCCGGCGCAAAAAGAACACGATCAGGCCTGCGAACAGCATCGTGCATGTTTGTGTCATCGTACGTTTATTATGGTCCTCGTATCAATAATTTTTTGAATACTACTTCAGTCGTTTAATTGCTAAAATCAAATGCTGTTCGTAAAATGTTGTTGTGGTATTCTAGACGAAGTGAAGTCTCAGTTCACAATTACGATCGATGTTCGTTGGTGTTGCTTTCCACAGCAGCATGTCGCTAGGGGAACATTTATTTTATTATATTATTTATACATTTTTATCGTTTATGAATGACCAATTCAGTCATTCTGACTAGATATTTTGTAAATATGCATTGTATATTTATATGAAAAAGCGTAAGTAGTACATGCAATGATTCAGGGTTCCCCCAGAAATTTTATTTTTTAATTTCCCTGACTTTTCCATGTTTTAAAAAATGTCCCTAACCATTGACACTGTAAAAAATTGTCATATTTTGAAAAATCGACAAAGGAAAATATTTTTCAAAATTTACTAACAACAATTTTGAAAACTAACATAGACATTTTTTTAAAAAAATTCAAAAAATGATTGAAAATTTGTGCTCGGAAAACGTTTGAAAGTTTGCAAATTTGTTCTCGGAAAACGTGGAAAATTTTCCAAATTTGTACGGGAAAAACCTAGAGAATTTTGTAAATTTGTACGCGGGAAATGTGGAAAATTTTTCAAAATTGTACTCAGACAATGGGCCCTGAGCTAACCATGTAGAAGTATTAATTTTTGATCGCCATGACTGCGTTGAATTTCAATTTCCCTGACTTCTCAAAATAAGCCATTCTTCGATCCAGACTTATCCCGACATTTTCAAGTTCCCTGGCTTTTTCAGGTTTTCCAGGTCTGGAGCAACCCTGTGATTATACAAGTGAAAATTCAGCGTGGCTAAAAAGTCTGTTGCACCCCCCAAATCTCCAGAATGGGTGCAGAAATGGTAATTCAGACAATGGGGACACATAACCATGGAGCGCTGAATTTAATCGTGCCCCAAACATTGGGCCTCAAGGTCTCTTAAACGCTCATAGCTACAAAGAAAATGTTAATTAGAAAGTTGTAGGGCGTCGAAAAATTAGTTTAATGGCTCCATTTGCAACATTTAACTATCGATCGCCATACAATAAATGACTTCTGGGCTTCTTGTACGTTTGCACCCATGCACAACACTGCCTGACTACACTGTACATGTATATTACAGGAAAGCTCAATTCCTAAAACAAACCATGCATGTCCTAGAGTTTTCCTGCAATGTAGCGGTGTTATGCATGGATGCAAACACACAAGAAGCCCAGCAGCCTAAATTTTGTTGTGTGGTGATCGATAATTAAATGTTGCAAATGGAACCACTAAACTAATTTTACGACGCCGTATACAACTTTCTAATTGACGTTTTGTTTGTAGCTATTAGCGTTTACGAGATAAGACCTAT
>JAQGBX010000603.1:0-33134 GCA_034698745.1 Megaphyllum sjaelandicum | reverse complement strand
CGGATCCCCCATAGGGGGACCGGGGGGCCCCTTCCTTTTTACGTAAATTAAAAGGCAAGTTGATATTACTATTTTTCATTTTAATAATTTTTACGATTGACTATGTATTTTAAAAGATATTGAATGAATCATGATAAATGGACCACCCGGTATGTTTACAGTAAACTCAAATTATCCGAATCAATTGGGACCGGACCCCATTCGGATAATTGGATTTTTTTCTGAAAAAAGGGCATATATATATTATGTATTTTAAGGAAAAAGAGCTTATTTCCGGTACTGTATGCATTTTTATCAATTACATGTAAATAAAAAGGCAACGCTTTTACATATGTTATATATAGCGTATGTACTAACAAGGGCTGTACATTATTACGTGTACATTGTAAATGAAAGTCAATGTTTGCTGAACATCTCGGTCAAAGTAAGCTTTTTGACTGTTTTGATCCGTTTTTGGGCAGCCAATGCGAATCGCAGTATACATGTACATTGTACATGAGTATACGTGTACATTGTACATGTATGTACGTTTCCGTCTTAAATTTATTTCCTGAAAGCGATTCGGATAGTCGGAGTTCTGATAATTGGAGCTCTACTGTATTTAAAATTTGTTTATTGCGAGTTTCTTTCATTATCCCGGCAACCAATGTTTCCAGCCCGTTATCGATTTTATTTACGCTTTGATAAGTAATGTTGATACATTAAAATGTTCATGCACTCTACCTTAATTTGTACGTGTCGTCGCGCTTCATGGACGATATTTCAACATACGTATATTTCTCGCTTTTTCTGTCGTGCTAATCACTTTGAAATTGGGGTACTCAGAAGAATTACGAATAGCGCTTTTGGAAGTTGTTAAATCACGTACAAAAGAAGTGCATTAAATGGTTTAAAAACAGATAACTGTGAGTGGATTTTTTAACTCGATTAGCGTTCCGATTTTGCACACGTTGACTTTACGAATACCAAAAGTGCTCTTCGTAAAGCTTCAGTTCGAGTATCCCTATTATGTAATAGATTTAGATCGATGATGGCATGGATAGTATAGTTTGGAAAAAAATTGTCTTACCATAAATCATTATCAACTCTTGCAGAAGGATCACTGCCATGAATATCTTCCATAGATTTTCGCCCATAATTATACGAATTCGTCAGTACAAATCTGAGAAACATATTTTATGCGTCATTTAACCAAACAAAAAAATGTTTAAATAATCTTCAGCATATCTTTAGCAAGGCGACATTTTCTTGTAAAGCTTTAGCAGTTTTTACGTTTCTGTGTAAATTTATAACTAAATATTTTAATATTTACATGTACATGTATATCTAATTATATCTAATTATGAAAATATATATTTTTTGCAGTATTGTTATATTTACTTTTTTTAAATAATTGAGAAATGCGACATTGATTTTAAAAACGGTATGAAAGTGTTTCTATATTTTTGGGTTAACAAATTAATCTTGTTTAAAAAAATTGATTTGAATCTTGCAAAAAATTATTTGTTACGTTTTAGAAAAAATTGTTCATATTGGTGCTCAGAATTTTTATAAATAATTATAACTATATACGAATTCGTCAGGGAGGTTTTCCACCGCGTACAAATTTGAGAAACATATTTGAAGCGTCATTTAACCAAACATCAAATGTTTAAATAATCTTTAGCATATCTTTAGCAAGGCGACCTTTCCTTGTAAAGCTTTAACAGTTTTTACGTTTCTGTGTTAATTTATATCTAAATATTTTAATATTTAAATGTACTTGTATATCTAAATATATATGCTGTAATTATGAAAATACATGCAGTATACACTGTATTTACTTTTTTAAATAATTGAGAAATGCGATATTGGTGGAAAAACGGCAGGAAGGTGTTTCTATATTTTAAGGTAACAAATTAATCTTGTTTTAGAAAATGGATTTCAATCTTGCAAAAATTTTTTGTTACGTTTTAGAAGTAATTGTTCATATTGGCGCTCAGAATTTTTTATAAATTCATATTATTGCAGGTACAGCGCTTACCACGATCATAAATGTTAGGTCAAAATTGAATTGGTCATAAGTGGGGGGGGAGAAACTATCATTTCACTTACCTTTTGATAGCCGTTTCTGTCGAACGAAGATGTAGTATATTTTCGGATCATAGGCTATAGCTAGCTTTTATATGCGATTATTCCTTTCACTGCCGAGTCTCTAATTTCCTCCTAAATAATTAACATCAAATTTCAGTCTGCGATCGATTAATATTAACGAAAGAAACAACCGAAACTGTGATCAAATTGAACACGAAGGCGTTCCAATAAGATATTGCGTTGCTATTTAACAAGAATGGTGGGACATATACACGCCATAGTCCGATAAAAAACGCCAATTAAAATTAATAAATCGCGTTTATTCTCTCATTTAACTAATCATTAGTTAATTGGTCAACCTACTATCCATTGAGGCGTTAGTTGATATACCACATTAAACTCCTACGTTGGTTTTTTTTGCGAAAAAAAAAGAGTCAAGGTTATGAAAGTCATCCGAGGTGCTTTTCCATAAAAGATAATCCCTGATAAATATCTGAAGGGTGGAGGGCTTATTATCACAAGAAGGACAATACATAATAGAACCCTGGCGACAGACAAGGATATATATACACACACCAAACGTGAGATCAATCGTTATCGATGCTTTGATTTCGGTGTAATAAATCAGATTGGGCAATCAGAAAAAACGTACTCGATTCGATTAGCCCTTGACCACACGTGGCTTAGAAAAGTTTGTAAAAGTTCACCATGAAGCAAAATAAAGTTCAAATGACGGAAATCTTGAATCAGAAAAAATTGTACTTTATTGGTATACATGTAGAATAGTAGGAGATTTTCAGCCTCATATTGACTTTGTGGTTTTGTGATTTTTGCAAGCAAAGTTTGACTTATCGGGTACTTGAGATTGCGATCCTTTTTCTATTTCGCACCGTTCTCCAAATGTTCAACACGTTGCATGGACGTTGTTTTTCATGCTTGGAATTGACTGATTGGATTATCCGAGAAGTTTCTTGTTGGATTTTCTAAAGTAATCCGTTTCATGGTTAATCCATAAATGACGTAATAATCTTGAGATCATTATGTTTTGATACTACGATGTAAACTCATTAAGAAAAAAAATTCGCTTTATACGAATATCTGGTGCTACGAAGTCATTTCCATTCTCCGTTCTATAGGTTATGGACGAATACTGTTCATTTTCTATAGGTTATGGACGAATACTGTTCATTTATTCGTTTAGGACGAATTCCCAATTCAGATATCACAATTTGTCGGCTAAAACGAACGAATTTTGAAGTTTCCCAAGCATTCACGTTACGGCAAAACGAACTTATGCAATATGAAAAATTTTACGGGATAACGGGAAATTCCCCGATTAAAGTTGCAGCACCGTTCCTTTCATATGCATGTACATGAGCGGGTGGTAGGATTTCATCCAAACCTCAACGAAGGTTTAGTTTTTATTTTGAAATCATGACTTCTGATAATACGAGCTACATGTATAGGTTAAAACGAACAATATTTTGACAACAACTGTGATATGAAGTAACAAGCGCACAATTTGTAAATGCACGAGCGTGAGAACTAATTCGATCAACAGCTCCAGAATGTTTAGAAACAGGATGTCCTTTCAATCAGAAGGGGGGGGACAATGCTGAATTGAACCCGATTTTGGTAAAAATGCAGGACATCCACATATTTCAATGTCATTACGTGACTCCTCGTATCAAACAGCAAATTATCCATGGCATTTGTAATGCACCTTTCAAAATTGGCTGATTTTTATTGTTGAGACACAATTGCGTTATTTATTGATGCATTGCAAAATTTCGTTTTCCATAATTCTTGGATAAGGCAAGTTATTGAATTGCGTTTGATTTCGTTCGAATATTTTTGTTACTGCACTCACATCACGTATCTTTTTTTTGTGGAAGATTGGACTGTGATTAATAGCCCAATGCAGCGTGAGGTTTCCTGCACGTATTGCCAGTTTATCGATGTTATGAAACAGTACTTTGCCCAAGGAAGCGTTATTCATGATTCGGGTTTCGCGCCTTATCACATGATAGTTTGTGGAAAACCTGAGAGATTTTTCCTCGAAAGTGCTAGCACCATTGCTAAAAGCAAGATACAATGTTCACGCCTACTCGAATTGAGCACTTTTACTGCAATTAAAATAAAAATACACTTCCAAATTAGAATTACTTTGTAAGTTCTTACCTTCTTCTGTTTCTCTTCCAGACTGTTACTTTTTTGCTGCTCGTTGCTTGTCAACATTTGGCATGTAAACTCAACTTGGATTTTCATTACCATGTATACTTGAAAAAAAAAATATTATTGCAAAATCGCCATCAACTAATTGCATCAAATAATGCGAAGCGTTTTTTAATAAATGAAACCAAACGCACATACGCTGTGCTAAATTTATCAGGTAATTACCATACCCGTGTCAAAAATCGCCCTGTCATCTATTCAAGGAAATTTTTAATTGTGAATGAATTACTTAGTTGTTAAGGAATAAATCTTCCATTTGTATAATTACTTTTTGTTTGTCTATACTAAAGTCACATGATGTCTACTTGCGTAGCATGCGTTATAGAGAACGCTAATTATGTATCTAAAAATCAAAAGTTGAATCGGTTGTTCAATGGCGCCTATGAAAGATAAACGTTGTGTCATGATTACAACGAAACATGAAGCTAACATGTTTCCTCGAAAATTCGACCGGGTCATATACTAGTTTTTACTCCAAAAAGAACGCATTAGGGCTTATTTTTAGGTGATGTCTTATTTTTTCATGTACAACCACCTCCATTTATTCATGGACAACAATCTTCATTTATTCATTTATTAATGTACAATAATCTACCTTTATTCAAACACATTTTGCACTCATTTTGTCTGGGTGTCAAAATATTATTAATGACTTAAGAGACAGGAGTGGCAACAAAAATGATGACACTTACCATGAGAACGATGGTCCACACAAAAGCAACGGAAAATTGCAGTCACAAAAATAGAGAAAACGTTTCTATATTCCCGCGAGTACAAAGTTGGTCATTTGACAATGAATCTCTGGTTTGTCTGCATTTTACATACCCTTGGAGGTGTTTATCCCTCACCGAATTATTTTTGGAGGTAAACTTAAATAAAAATGTTCAAAAATCATGCTATAGAGCTTATTTTCTGAATAGGTCGTATTTTCGGTGAAACTCGGTGCGTATAAACTGGAGGAAACTTAGAGGAACTTCTTGTTGCTTATTGTTATCACTTTTTCCTGGAAACATGAACTAGCTTGATTGTTCTTTTATAAATGTACATTCGCAGAAACAGACTCATGTAACTTTGTTTCCTCCAGTGCAGATGTAGCATTAGGTTGTAATTAGTGTGATAGTTTGATCGCAACTAAGTTATGAAAATTCACCAAACTATCAAATTTCGCATTCGGTTAATTCGTGACCCTAAAATTTTCGCCGTCTGTTACAATTCGCTAAATAGGCTAATGTAGCGCATAGTTCTAAGCATAGTTCTAGCGCATAGTTTTCATAGTTCTGAAATTGGCAGAAAACGTGTGGAACGTGCGCTACCCCACGTTTCCAAGGTGGAGGAGGGCAAACGGGGCGAGGAAAACCGCGGAGGCCTTTGCATTTTTGACGAAGTATCTAATTTAAAAACAATGTAATGTGTCATCTCAAACTTGCAAATTCATTTTAAGTTTTTACTGTTTGCGAAGAGCATTTTTTTTTTCAATAATGCATGCGAGCCATTCTTTGCGCAGCCTTCATTGTGTTTCGAGAACTGGGACGTGCATTCGGCTCGCATTTCCTACACGAGTTTTTAATGTAGGCCAGTTTCACCTTCAGGCTATCCTGTTCGTTGGCAAACAATACTTTTCGGGGTTACTGGTTATAATAATCAAATTAATCCCTCCTCGAACATGAATTATTAAAAATCGCGTCCGTATTACAATATGCTATTAATTTACTAAATGAGCGCCACGTCCGTCAACCAGGTGTCCGGAATTGTTTAGCATCGTCACGTTGGACCCTCGGCTTCTGGGCATGTGCACAACAATTATGCATGAGCTGGCTGCTTTTCGGCACATTGCTTCCTTCATCCCTTCAGGTTTCGGGTCAGATATGGGACGTCCTCGCCCCACTCCAGAAGCATAACCCGTTGCTCTCTCTCGCGCATTTCCAACCACATTCAAGATGGTGGCCACCGTAGCGGACAGCGGATCCTCCGATCTGGGCACGACCAAGTTTCTGGTGTGGAAGAACACGCTGCTTCTGGGCTTCGGATGGCTCCTGCAGTTCATGGGACTATTCCCCATCATCACCGTGCAGAGCTCGTTGAACAGCAGCGAGGGCCTGGGCACCGTCTCCCTCAGCGTCCAGACCGCCTTCAGCATCTTCACCTGCATGTTCCTCTCCACGGGGGTCATCCACAAGCTGGGAACCAAATGGACCATCACGATTGGCTCGGTGATGAACGCTTTTTACATCGCGGCCAATTTCTACCCTACCTGGGCCACTCTGGTGCCCACCGCCTCCTTGGCTGGGATCGGAGGATCCCTGATGTGGACGGCCCACACCACCTACCTCAGCAAACTGACGAAATACTACGCCGACAAGACGGAAACGGACGTTAACGCTGTCACCGTCCGCTTTTTCGGCGTCTTCTTCGCCCTTTTCTACAGCAGCAGCATTTTCGGCAACGTTGCTTCGTCCCTCATCTTGGGCCTGGGGTCCTCGACTGATGCCAATCGTACATTTGCCTACGACACGCAGCAGATCTGCGGGGCCGCTTACTGCAACGAGGACCTGGGCACCAGCTTTAAGCCTGGCGTTGCAGCTGGGGGATTCGGCAACTCCACGGCCAACTCGGAGGCAACTTCCAACCGACCGGACAAGATTCGTGTATACGTGCTCTGCGGCTTCTGCCTGGCGGCCGTCGGACTGTCCACCGTCCTGCTCGGGGTCTTTTTAGATAAGCTGCAGAAGTTCGGGATAACGGAGAAGTCCGTCGAAGAGAAATCGACCTGGAACCTTCTGGCGGCCACTTTTCTGAACCTGAAGAATCCCAAACAGCTGCTCTTGCTGCCCATCACGTTCTACAACGGGATGGACAATTACTTTTTGAACACGGATTTTACAAAGGTAAGCCGAAAAAGCGTTTCATCCCTCAGCTCATGTCACTTTGTAATTTTGCAAAGGAACTAGTAAAGGCGGAAGATTTAATAGGTTATAGGAAACCATATAGGCTACACGTATACGATGGTAAATATTGAGGAGCAACTGATAAATGATGCTTGGAAACTTTTAGTTCCTCGATCAGGCTTAAAAATTCGTTTCATTTTTATGATAGGATTAACAATATTTTAAAAAAAAACAATACTAGAACGAGAAAATATTGAACGACTTAGAATATTTTCTAAGAAGTACATAGTGTTGGGATGAAAAATTCCAGAATTAACACTACGTACTGCACCGGTATGCATTAGAAAGTAATTTTTAAATATCTTTTAAATTTTCTAAGGAATTTTCTGTGTCGCGCTAATTATAATTTTTAATGCGCAATTTGCATTGAACTTTACAAACTTTCTATTGTATTTTGTTTATCGCCAATAATCGTATATCGACATCCTTATCAGTTAACATTTGCTCTACTTTGTTGTCCATATTTTCTGGATTACTTAACCCCTATGCCTCTATAGTTATCCATCATTTCAAATTCAGTTCAAAATATTAGGCAAGTTAGATAAAGCATGTCTGTGGCATAGCCGCATGCACCGCAAAACTGAAAGCGCATGCGCAGTAGATAATTTGCGATCTGCGAGGGCAACAACT
Source organism: Megaphyllum sjaelandicum (assembly GCA_034698745.1). NCBI lineage: Eukaryota > Metazoa > Arthropoda > Diplopoda > Julida > Julidae > Megaphyllum > Megaphyllum sjaelandicum. The sequence goes on along the minus strand of JAQGBX010000603.1, from coordinate 25,251 downwards.
TGTGTGCATGTCGATTTCCAGAATTTTGCCGCGTACAAATGCAGTTTTTCGTAAACCTGACTTATATATTATACCTATAAGTCTACATTAGAATACAAAGATTATCTCTAGATGATTAGATTTTGATTTTTCATTTCAAAAAATTCTTACTAAATAAACTTATGTCACGCGTCTAGCTCTGCTTGCGCTGTTGGCTGCTTCTTAAAACTGTTGAAAGTTCGAAAAAAAAATGTTTAATTACCTCACATGGCTGAGTCACTCAAGAAGCGGGCTTTAATGACATCACTAAGCACGGCTCTGTAATTTCACAAAAAAAAAAATTTAAAGTGCAATCTCGCAGCGCACTTACTTGAGTACCCATAATTAGTAATTTATGATGGGGCTATGAGTATCGTATAATTTTTCAGCGGTTGATTTATATACCGTTTATTGCGCCCTCTAATTTTGGTATACCATTCACGACGGTACAGTAGATCGACTTTCGATTATCCGGGCATTATCGTCATCATGACATTATCAAGTGACTTTTCATTCATTTCATTGGCGAAAATATCCCGGAGATAATCCAAATATAATGTACAAGTTCGTCATGTAAATACAATGTATATACCAATAGTGGCTCCACTTTATTTTATGCACAGTTTTCTAATACTTTGTACTGATCAATCGAGAATCTGATGGATTTTATTGTCGTCCTGCTAATGTTGGCAAATTAAATGAATTTGCGATGTTAGTGAATTTTAAAATTTGGTTAAAGTGCGTATTTATTCTTTCTGGTAATTTCCCTTATTATTGGCCATTCTACATGTATGAGGTGTTTGCATAAAATTTTAAATACCTGCATGTTCGGTAATGGACCTTATGAAGATTTCGTCATCATGGCATTATCACGTGACTTTTCATTTATTCCATTGGGAAAAAAATTCGGGAGGTAAATTATTTTTGTTGTTGATTCGATAAAGATCACGTGCTGCATGCTCATATACGTACGTAACTCTCCCTAAGGTCCATTTGTTGTCCATCATCCAAAACTTTGCTGAGTGATGGCAATAACAGAAATAACGTAATGTAAAAATTGCATTTTAATAAATAACCATTCAAGGTCGGTGGCGAATTTGAGTTTATTCATTTGAAATGCTAAAGGGTTTAAATAGCATTTTCTAGATCACCACCAGATTAATTTTTATACTTTTTAGGCTTTCATTACCTGTCCACTCGGTATGCAATACATAGGCGTGATCACCGCCTGTTCCGGAGCCTTCAGTCTTGCCTCTTCCTTCCTCGGAGGATGGTTTAATTCCAGAAGTACTCGTTGGGTGCCTTTTGTGGTAGCAGGCTTTGCCCATATCATTCCCGCCATTATTTTGTTGTACTGGATACCATCAGAAAATAGTACCACTGTCCAGTATGCTTTGTCGTCTGCATGGGGCATCGGATCAGGCGTATGGAGTGCTCAGATGGGAGGTAAATCAATTATTAGTTTTCTTGTAACAGTCCTAACTCTATAATATTGGGGAAAATTTGGTGCGAAACGGATTCACGTCGGAGGAATAATAACGCACATTAATTTGGCTCGTTTTCAAACGCGGTTAATTATTACCCAATATTTTAAATAATTAACAAACTTTGGCTCGTTTTCAAACGCGGTTCATTTCGCGTGCAATTATGGCTTGAGGATAATCAATGTGAAACATTTTTTCAAATTATGATACACCCAATATTTTAAATAGTTAACAAAGCCACCTATGTAGTAGATGGTACAACCGCAACCATATCAAAATAGTACTTTTTCTGCGATTGGTCGATTCAAGAACTTATATAATAATAATAATAATAGTTTATTCATTCAAACATGGAAAGGTATGGGAAGGTTTTACAGTAAACACGTACATGTGTAGCCAACCTAGATTAGTAAACAAATTGAACAAAGTTAGAGAGTACAAGATGTGACAGTCGTCAATCAAAGACAGCAAGAGAAGAGGCCAAAACTACGTCAGAAGGTAACATATATATTCCTGATGCGGCCAACTCTGGAAAGGAAGAAGTGATATCTACAGCTGAGCTTTGCATCAGATACAGCAATCTGCCTGATGTGGCAGTGAAGTCTCTGAAGATGGTTCGTTACCTGCACCAGAGGAGGGGAGCCAGTATATGTGAGCTCATAGTATAATAACTTAAAAAGGAAGCAAAGATCTGATTTGAGTCTTCGCATTTCTAACGTTTCAATGTGGAGCTTATCTAGTCGCTTTTTGCACGATAGCCCCTACATGCCATTTAGTCTTTTTGTAAACTACTTAATTAATCTAATGAATTTTTAGATAAATTGAAATTTATTGTTAGCGACGTAGGCCTACAATTGTACAGGGAAGCAGAATTCGTATATAGCACATTTGATGAGTTGTTTTTTTAATTTCTAGGTTGCCTTAAATTGAGAAATATTTATACAAGTACATACCATACATTGCAAATCTGTTTGGCTTAACAATTAAAGCTAACTTAGGACAAAGTTATAAATATAACTCTACTACCAGTTTCGCTTCTTGACACACATATGTTGGAGGGAAAAAAATATTAATAGTGCGGATATTTCAAAATGTTCAGATAACTAGTCCAACTTTTGAAACCATTAAAAATAACAAGTTTTCGAAATATCCATGGTAATGTGACAAGGCAACGCTCGGAGATTTCACGTTGACCTGCCTTTTTTCGCACATGTTTCCATCCCAACGTACTTCATATAACGTCCGAGTTGGTCAGATATTCAATGAAATGTACAGGCCGTTTTTGACCTAATAATTTGTTTACTCTCCGGTTTTTATCGTAGCTCTTATCCAAATGTTTTTATTTCTATCGTTTCAGCATATTATGGGGTGGTATTTGCTGACAACTTAGAAGCAGCCATTTCCAATCTCGTCCTGTGGAACTCATTAGCTCTAACTTTGCTCTACGGTTTAAGTCATATTCTTTGCATTTACATAAAAATATATTTAATATTAGGGATCCTTATTTTGGGAATGATAGGATTTGCCGTCGTTGAATTCGGATTTTTAATGCAAGATTACAGAACCAGAAAATCGAATGCTCATAAAACTGTATCACTGGCATGTATTACTAAACACCCGGATGGTGAATAACGCTAAGCATTTACTGCATGCATTTTCCAGTTTATGTCCTTTTCACTACAAATAAAGGATATTTTAATTAATTTCTTGTTGGCATCCAACAGCGCTTGCTGATAGCTCTTTTGTTTAACGAATTTTAACCCGTTTTAGTTATTTTCATTATTATTTTAATGTGTCTTTTCAATTTTTATCACTTAGCAGTTCTTGTTGACAAGATCCTGTATGGCGTGCAAAAACACGCTCATTTGCTTCTCTTAATTAAAATGAAAAAAGTATGCTTTTTTTAAGTTTCTGTCATTTAAACTATGAAATGCTTTCTACTAGCTGTGTTCGAGTTTTTAGTTATTGCAAATTAAAATTCGACAAAAGTTACCAAACGCATTATTATAACAGGGGTACTCAGACAAATAGCTTTACGAGTGAACTTTCGACAGAGGTGAATTCATGTGCCACCGTGTGATTGATTTGAAAATCCACTCAATGTTATCGTTGTTTTTAAACCAATGACTGCATCCTTTTGCAAGCGTCTTGTGCGTTGCGGAACTTTAACTTTATAGCGTGACGTCACGCCGCACGTAATAATACGCGTACCGGTTATTTTTACTTCTCCCAAAATAATTAACGATTAAGATTAATCAGACGGGAAAAGTTGGAACAACTTTAACTGGTACTGATGCGGTTGCAATTGACAAATGCCGTATAAACATCACTTAGCCCTGCCTACGGTCATATGCGCATGCGCGGCCACGCACGTGACGTAATTACGGTACGGATTTGGTGAATGACACGTGGCGTGTGTTTGTTTCATAAACGTTGTTATCCACTCTCGTTTAGTAGTAAAAGAAGAACGTGTGCATAATTACAAAATAAACAACCATACAAGTTGATTTTTCATAAAATACTTGAAAATTTGCTACTTCCGTTATTAAAAAAGGATATGAATGATTTCAATTGTTTCTTTTTAAAGAAATCAACGAAGACATGTAAAATTTTTTAAGCAAAAGATATACCATGTATTGCACTGGGAAAATAAGTTTCTATCAGGAGTTTCTTTCGAAATTTCAAGCTACGCCCAAACTGGAGTCTGGCTAAGCAGTCTGGTTATGATGAACCCCAACATCACAATTTAGTTACATGCAGGCTATACTTATAATACTTCCTGTGTTTGGGACTTTATAACGAGGAGGATGAGATGGGATAAAGTCCCAAATACAGGAAATATACATGTAACTAAATCGTGATGTTGGTGTTCATCAGAACCAGACTGCTTTGTCAGACTTAATCTGTATAACGATCCCCCTTGCCAAATGGTACTAATGTACTGACTGCAGGGTAAAGAATTGAATTGAAGAATTTTCAGATTTTGTTTTATATAGGAAATACAGCATTTAAAATATTTATGCAGATAGTCCAAAAAGGTTTCATAGCACGTGGTTAATAAACAATAAGTCACGAGTATTCCGTTCGAATAATTACTGCTAGTACAGTATGAAAATGATTTGGTTTTTCGATAAAATGAAATTTCTCAATTTCAAATCAAGATAATTCGCGCCATGACGATTGGTGCAACGTGATGACGCGCGAATAGGGATAAAATTCGTATTATTTGCGACAGCATTGACTGAACGACTGACAAAATGGCGGTTTGTCGCGAGTGTAGTGCTGTGCCGAGGTACGTTTACTTTGAATTAATTACTAAATATTTCCTTTCAGATTAATTGATTTTATCGAAGTTGATAAAAATTTAACGATCTATTCTCTTGTTTGAGTTATCGATATAGAAATTAGTTGTTAAAAGATAAAGAGAAATTAGCCTTTTTGAAGTGCGCGTAGTGTAGAATTCTTGTTAGCAGAACCGTGTGATAACCTTGCCAAGAGGGCCGGGATGACTGTTGTTGCTGCAATAATAAATTGCGCAATAGTCAATAGCAAATAAAATGATGCCTATTATGATAAACAACATGTTAATTTTGTTATGTTTTCAAAGGGATCTTATTAGAAACAGACTTACATTTTCCTATTTAGTCTCATCAGAACTAGTCCTATTGTTGTTTTCATGCTCAGGTGGGCCTTGCGATTAGATAATGGACGAACAAAAGGACGACTTTTTCTCTTTTTCTCTTGATTCGAATTTAATACGAATCAACCATTCGTAATAATGAGAGTATACAGGTACTTTTGTAAATTATTGATAGTAAACATGCATACATGGCTAGAACAGCAGCAGGTCTTACGTACATGCATGGATGTAAAACTTGGATCGATTCCCGCAATTTCTATAGGATTTTCCTGTGTCGTTTTATCCAATCACTGCAAATGTGTTCTCGTATCTCACATGAGAATAATGAGATTTATGTTAAATTAAGATGTTATTCAATTTATTTTCAGAAACATTATTTTGCTGTAAACCTACTTTCTTTTTGCTATACAAGTTTGGCTCATTGGATTTGAAATGAATTTACAGAACACTGTAATTTCGTCAACCAATATTTTATTTTATACACAAAGTTTTGACTCTATGTCGTCCTCACGTGTTTATGAAACACTGGCGATATCCAGAACCTCCTCTCCTCTATCCGTAGAGACATGTTTTCTGTGGGTGGAGTGTATTGGATAATATCTAAAAGCTATTCATACCAAACTAACCAATGGACGTGGAGAGATTAGGGTCTGGATATTGCCAGTGTTTCTTAGACACCTTAGGAAGGTACGTATGACGTTGAAATGTTGTTTATAAAATGAAATATTGAGGATGTTTCTGCGTTTTTGTAAAATTATTAAATCCAATCATTTGTAGATGCATTAAGAGAATTGAAATGAGTTTAACGAGGAACAAAGGGTTGTTCAGGAGCACTGCTTTAAAGTTGTCCCTTCTCTGAATAACAAATCTAAGTGTTCTACAGTGATGGCAGACTTGATGTAGGCCTATATTGTAAACTAAGCACTCTAGTGCTTCTGGTAAACGTTTAAGTGGGTTAGTTTGCCATTGCTTTTCCCATTTACACTTGAATAGCAGCTATTATTATTAGCATTTGTGAAACCCATATATGAATCTTGTCTTGATTTATTGATTCTCACTAATATTGGGTGAGAGGATATTTTTGTTTAAGCATTTTTTTCTATCTTTTATAGTCTGACACATCAGGGAAAAGCGAAACAAGCAAGTTGAAACTAAACGGTCAAGGTGTCAGATCGACATAATTAAGCACTCACTGCAGCGTATCTGAGGCACGGTTACCATCGGGTCGTGAAATTTTGGTCGAAATCAAAATACATCATTTTATGCTCATTTTTTTGTACTTTGTGCAATTTCTTAAACACGCCGTGTGGCATTTATAAAGTCCGTAGGAATCACGAATCTTAAGTCAGCATTATTCCAGGCAAAGGAAAGTAAATCTCAAGAAAAACGAGCAAACCGAACAAGTGTTGGGCCATAATGTCAAGTCCCCAGTGTAAGGTAAGATGTTCTATTAGCACTGTGAATTCAATTGAGTTTTACTTGGTCCCATAACATTACCTGAATAATATGATATGAATTTGCAACAGTTTAAAATACTTTTTGAAAAATAAATCATTTCAGAACTTTCATTCGCCAATACAGGACAGTGCAATTCTGGCCTTGCAACGCTCCTCAAGTTTTTCCAGCTCAAACAATTCAAACAACTCAAAGGGGATGAGGGAAACTGGTATCATTGAAAAACTTTTGGTAAGTGATTAGTTTTTAGTTTTCCTCATTGTGCATTAAAATATCTTGAGTCAGGTTAAAGACTTCAATTTCACGGTTGTACTCTTTTTATGTTCATAGCATTCCTATGGGTTTATCGAGTGTTGTGAACGACAGGCAAGGTTGTTTTTCCACTTTAGCCAGTTTACGGACAACATAGACCATTTAAACATTGGAGGTAATTTATATTATGTCAATTGAGATGTTGCCATAATCAAGGCTTTAATTAATACCTGAATTCTTTTCTTACTTTAGATCCGGTTGAATTTGAAATGACATTTGATCGCAAAACTGGGAAACCTATTGCTAGCTCTGTATCTAAAATATCTCCCACTGTAGTTTCTTATGAAGTGTTAAGTGAAGAAAGGGTTTCTGGAACAGTAACCACAGAGATTAAAAACAAGGAAGAGGTCATTCTAATATTCATCCCTCTTGTGTAATTGTCTTAGGAAAGTTGTTGATTGTGCATTGCTCAGCCACTCCCTTAATATCCCTTTTAAGATTGACAGTGTAAACTATGTCTCAACTCAAGGCCGGATTTCTTATGAGAGTCGGGGAGAATGCTTCTTTTTGCCGTACACCATCGAAGATATTGAAAGTGGGAAAAGATTGAAAGCTGGGGATAAAGTTACTTTCCAAATTGCCACGGAGAAAAGGTAAAATGGATTTTTAAATGTCTTAGCAGCTTTGACAGTGAATATATTTCTCTTGACTATATACTTATGCATTATGACATGCAAACGATGATTGGATAGAAATAGTAATGTTAATTTTCAAAGAACATTTTAAAATATTTTTAAATGAATGATTACATAAAAGTTTTTTAAAAGCCTCTCTAGAGGTTTGTTCTCAGAGGGAAGCTACAGCCAGGTCCAAAGTGGAGAAAGCTCAGGATTTATTAAGAAAAAAATCCATCATAGCAATCGCAAACTTACAGATAAAGAGGCTCAATTATTTGTGAAAATTATTCTAATTTTATGTTGTGATTGTTTCTCTTAGAACTGGGGCTCTGCATGCTAGAAACATTCAATCTGAAAAACCAGCAACGGTAGAGCGTCTACAAGGTGTTATTTGCTCCCTTAAAGAAACCTTTGGATTTATCGAGCGTGCTGATATTGTCAAGGAGGTAAAAAGTTCGGAATTTTTCTAATAGTTTGTCACGATTAAGCTAAACTATAGAAACCACATCTAAAATCTCTGTGAAAAACATGCTGTGAATGCGATACACAAATACTTTAATGTTTTGATTATTTATTAGATTTTCTTCCATGCTAGCGAAGCAAAATGTTTTCAGGAGTTAGATGCAGGTGATGATGTAGAATTCACCATTCAATCCAGAAATGTGAGTCATGATTTTTTAGAACTAATACTGAGCTGCATGTTTACTGTAAGTAGCGTGTAAACGAAGAGATTTTGTTCTTAGGGAAAGGAAGTCGCCGTTAATGTGATGCGCCTACCTGAAGGAACGGTAGTATTTGAAGATATAGGTGAAGAGAAGGCTAAGGGTCAGATAATCAAGCCCCTGGAGCGACATAGGCATCTTAGTGATCCAATGCCAGGAAGAATTAGGTCCAAAACTGATTCATCAACGTAAGCATTAGTCGTTTTTAAAGTGAATTTTAAAATTTAACAATTAGAAAAATAGAATAAAAGAAGACCGTATCATTTTATAAGGGATCTGGTGGAAATCCAATATGGGAATAAAGATCAAATTGGTGAATTTACGTTGATGCTTAACGATTGGGTCCAATTCAATGTTGCAACAGATCGGCGTGATCATTTGAAGCGAGCCACCAATATTGAACTGCTACAAGAAAGTTTCTTAATTTCGGGAGAAGTAAGAGAGCGAGTAAGTGACAATATTAATTGTTTATTTTTATTGGACCATCAGATTGGGTGTTTTTTTTTTTGTTTTTTTTTTTTGTGTAGAATAACATCTTCCCCTAACTTAAAGGGGGAGTTTTGGATGTCCTGAAAGTGTACGAAAAATTGACATTCTTAATGAATGACTGTCATTAATAAAATTTCTGATGATGTCAACTCAATTCGGTACCCTACTGTCCACATGAAAATGTCATACATTTACTTTGCAGCATCAAATATGTAGTTCTGCATTAATAACATTGCAGGATAGCAAAGCCATGCTCCGTTGTTTGTTTTTTAATCAAACAAATTCCAGTGAAATCCTAACTTCACTAGCTGGATTTAATTTTATCCTCATTTTTTGTACATTCATGTCATAACAACCCAAATTTCAATTTAGGGTACTGTCGTGGCAGTTAAGGAAGGGTTTGGTTTCATTAAGTGCCAGGACAGGGAAGCTCGCATGTTCTTCCACTTTAGTGAACTTCTTGACCAGTCACGTGAAGTCCAATTTCACGATGAGGTGGAATTTACCGTAATACAGGTAAGGTTAATCGTTGATTACGGCTCATTTAACATATGTAATGCTTAACATTTCACACAAATCATTCTATTTAGGATCCTGCTACCCCGGGTCGTCAGAATGCAATACGAATTTGCTACTTGCCATCAGGAACTGTTAAATTTGAAACTGTCAGCAGCGAAATTTTGACTGGTATTTTATCTCACTGCTTATCTGGCTTTTTTTATTTATGGCAGTGTATAACTTTTTGCTCATTACTGATATGCAGGTACTGTAGAGAAGGAACCAGAAAGTCAGTTCAGTCGTAGTCCATCCAAAGCCAAAGATGAAAATGGCAAGTCAAAAGCTGCTGAAGCTGGAATCATAGTTTATAACGAAGATGGAAAATTAGTGCCAATAATGTTTTATAATACGGATTGTGATCCAAGAAATTCACCTAAAGTCGGAGACAAAGTAAGTGTGGTGAATGATGGGGCAGGGACATGGTATATTTAAAAATCTTTCCTAATCTTTAGCCATTAATCATTTTAGGTGCAGTTTAACGTTTGTGAAAGTAAATGCAATGGTAGCAAAGTAGCTTTGGATATTAAAGTCGTCGGTAGAAGTACAAAAAATGGGTTTAAGTACACAAACCAAGGTTTTGTAGCGGCCTTAAAAGACGGTTTTGGATTTATTGAAACTGCCGAACATGATCGAGAAGTATTTTTCCACTTTAGGTAGGATCGCTATTGTCGCTGATATACATGTATATCATATATTTTGAATATTTCCATTTTGAAAAACAATACTGTTGGTGGATTTTAGTGTGTATGCTGGTGACGCGACTCAACTAGATCTGGGTTGCGAAGTTGAATATGGAGTGTCCCAGAAAAATTCTAAAGTCAGTGCAGAGTGTGTGCGCAAACTACCCAGTGGAACAATTTTGGTTGAAGATCTCAAAGGTGATGAAGTCCTTGAAGGGATTGTTACACGACCTGTGCGCTGCTGCAATCCTGATCAGGAGGATTATCCTGGGCTCATTCGAGTGGGAAGTGAAGGTAGGTGCAAACGAATAATTTGCTTTATGGGTGTTAGCGTAAAGTGACTTTTGTCTTTTATTATACGTTTTATCATGTGAAAATAGTAAATTTATTGTTGTTAAAAATGTATGTTAATTCATAAAGGTGTTTTGCAAACTTAATTTCAACAAATGAATATGTGCGTTAAGCTCTTCACTGTTTTGCTTTTTCTAACTAAGCATTTCCCAATAATTTTTGATATTCACCTTGAACTTGTATTCCAAAATTGTTTAGGTGGTGACGATGTGGAAATCTATAGTTTTGGCATCACAAGTCTTCAAGACAAGCGTGAGTTCCTTCAAAAGGGAGATCCTGTGCAGTTTCAAATCAGTGTAATGAAATCAACTGGTACTGAGCGAGCCACGAACGTAAAGGCTTTGCGCAAAAAACTTCAGGCAACAGTTGAGGCAATAAAAGGCCAGGTAAGCTACTCAACATTCTCTGTTTATAGCTTTCACCTGAAAAACGTTTACAGAATTTTGAAAATTAATTGCACTGTTTCTCTTTAGTTTGGTTTTCTATCATATGAAGTGGATGATGGTAAAAAGTTATTCTTCCATATGTCCGAAGTAAAGGAAGGCGTTACATTGCAACAAGGGGACAAAGTGGAGTTCGTAATTATGCACAATCAAAGAAATGGACGCTATTCAGCTTGCAACGTTTTCAAGATAAAGTAATTTTGTTCTGTTCTAATTAAGATTATACTTTATGGCTAGGTTAATTTGAATATCTAGGAATTGTCCATTTATTTTGAGTACATTGAACTGCTTTTTTACTGTCTGTTGGAAGATCATTAAGATAACTAGTGGGGTCAGTGCATCCATTGGCCGATCAAATTTCTTCATGTTGCATTTTTATTTCGTTAAACAGCTGTTCAGATCCACGCCCCGAGCATATGGTTAGCCGTTTCAGAACCATGTCCACAACTGATGACGGAGGCCCTCGCCTGATTGTTATTCGCCAACCACGAGGTCCAGATAGCTCAAATGGATTCAAGCAACCCAGGGAACCCAGAGATTCTATTCCTATTACTGTAGCCTGAAACGCATTAGTCAAAGAAGACTATTTGGTAACGTAAATTTGCAAATCACTGATAACAATCTAAATACGACAATGCGAGCAATATTTTTACTTAACTGGCAGGTATCATTACTTTTTATGTAATGCCTTTTTCTTCTGAAATTTGAGAATTTTTATTTGTGCTGAAATCACTTGGAAGAAAGCGGCACGGCTTCATATGTGGTTAGCTGTTTGGCTATCGCTTCTGTGTGTCTCCTAGGTGCACACAGGGCTCATTATGAAATTCAAAATTGAGCATCATTGATTTCATTGTCTTCTGTGTAATTCTTTATGACATGTACGCAGAATCTGTTCATGGATATTGCTTAATATTCCTATGGAATGTCTAAAGGAGGCTATGTTTTGGTCAATGTCACTTAAGTTGTCCTTGATGATTCTAGGTCGACATAAAGCTGGTGCACTGGTCAGCACAAGATATTGCTAAAAGTTAAGAGGGAACATGTTAAAATTTGAAAAACAGGCCCGCATTAAAAGAATAGTGCGCACAAAGTGAGCGATAAGTTTTTCTTTTTGTTTTTTTCTGGACATAACAGTAGCTTAGCTGTTATTTCTTTCATCAACAAAATAAAATGAAATGTAATTTTTACGAACAATACATGCGTTTTGACTGAGGTTTAGAACGTATCATGAATAACATGACGGAAATTCCAGGAGGGGATTAGGGAAATACCAAATTATGACTGATTTTGGCAAAATTTCACTCGCTGACTTTTTTGATGTTATGGAATATGGAATTTTTTACAAGCTGAATCTAGGATGAGCTAGAATAATTGCAATCATTTTGGTGAATAAATTCCCAAGACGTCTCCTTTCTCCATAATCAGTCATACTCCATCTAAGCATTTTTATACTGTAAAAACTTTGTTGTGATTCTTTTGCCAAATTTTTAAAGTTCACCGATTTTTGAATCTTGGAAATTGTAATTTGTATTGACAATTTGAGTTTTTAATTGCCCTGCCAGAATTGTACATATGCACAAGAACTTCCATCAATTGAAACTTGTCTGTAATCATGAATGATTATCATGCAATGAGACCTTATAATTAGTTTGCATGCTGTCAGAAGTGTGAAATTGGTTATTTTAAATTAAATTTCTATACGAAGGAATAAATTTATGCATTTTTCAAGAACATTTCGAGTACCCTCTGCAATATACAAACATTCAGAAATCTGGAATTATTTGCTGGCATTGTTGTGGGCTAGATTTATTGTTCGAAGATAGTTCATTGATTTCTGTTAATATATAATTAAATGCTTGGTCCTAATCATGAATATTTCAGGCACAAAGCTGCATGAAATCCTAAAACGTTTAAGAGCATTTTGTTTTACAGTGAAATTAAAAGGTGCTGTTAATTTTTATTAATGACCCTTGAAGAGTAATGTACAGGATTCTTGGACATTTTATCTAAATATTCAAATTGTAATATGTATTGCTCATCATCATGAGTTCAACTTGCTGTTTTTGACCAGTTAACCACAGTGCATTCTACCTTGGGAATTATTACCATTTTCTATCATTGATGCAAATGGTTGTAGTTATAATTGGGCCTTTGCGTTTGTATTCTTCTAAATGATTTCATTACAGCTGAAAATCTGTCTCAAGATCATTGGCAGAGGTTGCTATGTAATTGGTGTACAACACCTGCAATGGTCACTTGTATGAGACAGGTTTGTCAAAATTGCTTTGATTATGCTACTTTCATTCTATTTGAATTCCCTTAGCTCCACTGTGCCCTCAACTAAACGAAACACAACATGAAGCAACAAACCAATTATACCAGTCTCATTAATAATGTAACGATATTGTCTTTTCAAGTATGGAACTGAAATGAACGATTTTTCATTTGAGTATATTGTGCCGTTTTCATTATTACATTCCGTTAGTGGTTCATTTTAAATAGTTTTTATATTTGTATAGCTTTTTCAATTACAGGAATTCCATTTGGACAGCTTTAGATTTTGGAAATGGCATATCATATATGGAAATGCTTTATGAATTTCACTTTATTACAATGTTTAGGGAAATATTACCTAACTTAAAAAATATTTCATTGGGGTCATGAATTAAGTTTTTTGAAGTGATCTCATGGAATGTCAAAATTGCGATTGGATTCTATCAAATAGATTAGATTTTGTTGAAATTTGAGAACATATTTTTAAATTTTTTGAATTAATGATCGTTTTCCAAAAAAATGTGCAATGCTCCAATAGATTGGCAATTGGAAAACGAAATAGAGCGTGAGTTAAAAAGATGGTTGGATACGTTGAAGATTACATGCACTATTTTTCATTATTTTAAAAGAATTTTTTATCTGAAGCTTTTCTGCAAGATATTGGTATAGTTGAGCATTTAGGAAAGTGCAGCTAAGATAAATAATTAGTTTCCCTTCATTTGATTTCAGGGTGTCCGCAAAATTTTCAGTTTCCCTGACTTTGGGTGCTTACACAACAAAACTTTTAAATTAAGAATGTTAATTTTGTTACCACTAGCGCCAACCAGCGGCACACAATTGGTAATGCATTTAAATTACTAATTGTTTGCCTGCTGGTTGGCGCTAGTGGTAACAAAATTAACATTCTTAATTTAAAAGTTTTGTTGTGTAAGCACCCTTTTCCCTGACCAAAACTTACTCGTTAATGCATATCAATTTTTTGTCATAATGAAAAATGAAATAACAATTGCAATGAGAAGCTTGGCAAAACACTAGATTATGTTACAAGTCCAGCTGAAGAGGATTAGGGATGGAGTTGCTAGCAAACTGCGTGCATGGATAGCATTTTGCTTTTATTTGGGAAAATTTCCATGACTTCCATGGCCACTTTCTCTTTCTGACCAGTGGCCACCCTAGATTTTATTGGGACTTTTAGCCGAGAACTATTAAACAAGTTGTTAGGTTTGTTTGCATCAAATTTACTGCAAACCTTTTCATTATGAACATATTTTTATTTACATCAGTAATAATGTAGACTTCGTATTCCCTATTTATTGGAGGTTTTGTAATTTTTTCAAAAATAATTGCAGAAAACGGGGAAATGAAATATTTACTATTTTTTTCCATATTAGGCGGGGTTTTTTTTTAAATATTGAAGTTCTCCTGGAAAGTATGAGCTTGGAAAATTGTCCATTTTTTTTTAAACCTACAAATTAAATTTTCGAATTATTACAGAATTTTACACTACAATAAAACTAAAATCTCCTTTATAATAGAGAAGAACATTCGGTACTACAAGTATCCATTGTGACCAATAGAGGGAGGCACCTTCGCCCAGTTTGTGTATCATCTTTGTTCAGCCTGTCTGCCGTTTGAAAAACTCGGTCAACCGGCAGCGTTTGTTCGCTCGCAGAAGGCTTCCTGCTTTCGAGGGAAGAAGAAGGTAGTTTCTCCCGCCCGTAACCTTGACTCGGCCTTGCGTTCCCAACTTTGTTTTGATTTGCGTAATGTTTGTAAACTGAATAATCGGGTCATTTCATGCATGAGCAAATTAGAGAGAGAGAAAAAAAAAGTGAAATGACGCCAGGCGCTCAACCCTTCGGAAAATAATTGAATTAGTGCGAGTGAGCAGTTTTTGGCGTCTAGAAACCATTTTTAGAACGCAAACGCCGTCTGGTGATCGAGGGTGACAGGACAGCTAGGCGCACCTATTAACCTGTCCCCACGACGATTGCAACCCCCGCGCCAGGTCGTAAATAATTGAAGGTTGGACTGGCCCCGGGTTGGGTGCTCGACCCCACCTATCACCTCCGTTCAATCTATCAAAATCAAACTAAATAAAAACGACTTTTTTAAAACAAGGATGCGACAAGGGGGCCTCTCATAAACAACATCCGTAATCTGGTGAAGGAGAGCAGACTTGGAAAAGAATGCGCGAATGTCGTGTGTACTCAAAAATTCACTTGGATTTATCCGAGTATATTCGATAGTTAAACATGTCATAGGATCTGCTTGGCGAACAGTCATTCATCATGGCCAGATTTCCACACCCAATTGATGTTCCCCTAACCGTCATAAATATTTCGAATATTTTCTCAATCCGGGCGAGACTGCATTTATGAGCGATCCTTAATAGTGAAATTAAACATATAGAGTAAATTGCCCTTCCGCGAAAACTGTCTAGAATTAAGTCGAGCAAAAGGTACGTTCCTTATCATTTGATTTTCATGAACAAGTCATAGAATTTATTTCTTATTATTATTTACAGTATCTTGTTTATAAATGGCAAAGGGGTGTCGACAATTATGATAATTGCTACATGTACATTCTGTTACTGAATTCCCCCCTCCAGTTGTAATATAAAAAGT
The DNA here is from genome assembly GCA_034698745.1 of Megaphyllum sjaelandicum. Lineage (NCBI taxonomy): Eukaryota > Metazoa > Arthropoda > Diplopoda > Julida > Julidae > Megaphyllum > Megaphyllum sjaelandicum. The sequence continues at coordinate 9,581 of JAQGBX010000603.1, read as the reverse complement.
CAAGAAAGGGATACAAAATAGGCTTAAATTAGCCGTATCCAACACCAATTACTAATTCATACATGTATACAGTTTAAAATTACAATTTACAGAAAAAAAAAGAAATACAGTACATCAAGATCCTTGTTTTGGCCCCTAGGGAACCGATCTTTAAATAATTTTCGTTTCATTTCCCGTCGTTTTTTTTTTAAAAACTAAAAAATCCGTTGACAATGGGCACGATGCACCTGGGCAACGAATATTTTTCAAAGGTATTACGGACGTTGGGAATGACAAACAATTTCTAAACTTCAGCTTTCCTCTTGCATGATACAGTGCATGCATGCTGTCCAATGACCGGATTTGTACACATATATATGTACATTGTACGTGTAACTAAAACTCATGCCTCTTACAGGTACATGTATGCCTGGAAAATGCAAATACAGTATACTCGTATCTCCTTGTAAAGTGTTAGTGCAATACGGTATTAGATCTGCAAACCGCCATATCTTTTAAGCTTTTTTGGATTAGATTTGAAGCATCAAAAACGTTCGGCATGCATACATGAATGGATGGCGACTCCAGATCTCGCGAATATACTTTTAATTTTATTTTATTTGGGGGCTATAAAATACCGTTATGCAATCACAAAGCATACTTTATGTTTGACACAGCTTCCTTAATTCCTACTATAATCACTATATGGTAATTGCATGCACTATAAAGTGTGCAAAATGCATGCACACGTACTGTATATAGGCTTAAGTTTCGAAAACAAAATCTTTTATGAAAAAAATCGCCACAATTAAGCTCCAGGCATAATGTACATGTAATTCTAAATCGATCTTGATATTATGATATTATTAAAGAGCGTTTAGTTTTAAGCGCTGTTTGTGCATTATGCATCTACAGAAAATCATTTTCGTGGCAAGATTATTTTAACTTTTTGGCAGTCGTGGAAAATAATGTTTGTTTTTTTTCTTGGGAATATTCAGTAACATGTACGGTATGTCATACAGTAATTACATCATTTGTTGAATGTTTTTCTTTAAGCATTAACATATTGCAAATGTTTCAGGGTTGGTATGCATGCCTGCATGTTCACGTGACGCTGTGGCCTTTGCTTGTCAACAAATCAGAGAATCTTGGTTATATAAGCAAATCCATTAATCCGCAACCAGCCGTATAGCACCTGGTAAGCCTAAATATCCAGTTGAGTGATTTGAACCAACAATTAGGCCTTTCCTGTTTGAACTCCGTATAGTGAACGAGAGCCTTATCTCCGTGGACCAGCTCATGGGCCGTAACATGCATGGCTTTTTGGAATTTAGGTCAGTCACGTCTATGTTGAACGAATCATATCTTGGAGGGGATCGTCATCCATTTTCTAAAAATAATTGTCGTTTTACATACTGATAACAAAGTAGAGAGGGATGATGGCATCCACAACATGTACTATATTCGATATGGCTGATACGAACGTATTATAAATTTAAAATGCAACAGACTAAGATTTTCACCCTCTAATTTCATTCCAAAATCTTCATTAATATCCAATAAAGACCATACTTTTTTCTTCAATGTTTTTTTTTTTTTGGTGCATGTACTGTAAGTACATAAAAAATTCTTCATTTAAGGTCTAGTTTTTTTGTGTGGTACATGTAGGTACATAAAAAATTCATCATTTAAGGTTAGTTTTTTTTTTTTTTGTTTCCTCCGGTGGCAGAGGGAGAGCCGCCCCACAGACCACCTGGTATCTTCACCCACAATACAGTGCTTCTATGAGTTGAGCGACATATTGAATATGTGATATTCCATTGTATTTTACAACGAATTCATTAATAAGTGTTTGTAAATTAGTTTTCGTTTTTGGACTAAGTCCGACTAACGAAAGGTGCCCCGTGTCGGCACCTTTGATGTCACTCAAGGGAGTAAGTGAACTGCGTCATATCTTGTTCACTTCAATCTGGTTCGAACTAGCAACTGAACCTTTGCGGAACTCCAGGGCATGTCTTGTTCTATAGTGAACGACGAGCTAGTTCAATGAAGTAGTTCACTTTGGTGGTGAGTGAAGTAGGAGTGAGTAACTCTTAAATCACTATTCCCGTTTGGCGCTGCGATCTCACATCTGAATAGGTAAAAGTGGATTGAGTCACCATACTGATCTTTTCATACAGTATCCTGTGGTTATCGCTATTTTGAAACTAATTAATGCATTCTTTTTGCACACGTGACTTCCATCACGACTGATTAGCCCCCGTATTATGTGCAAACAAATGTCTGATTCTGCGAAACAGCTAACATCAAGATTGACTATTATTGGTGTGAAAAGGCACATGTAGCCTACATGTCATGCTTATCATTGTGGCTCAGTGCATTCGTGCGTATTCACAACTGTGTGGATTGGATAACATATGTACATGTACAGTATATTACAATCATAATATAATAATGATCAGCTGATGCGTTAAATTCGCCGAATTTTTATTCAGCTCCTAAATTTTCTAGCGCGTTTAGCTGTAAAAATAAGGCATTAGCACCTAATGACTCGCCCACGTGTTTTGTTTTTTTTTCCAATTTTTAAGATTTGCGAGTATTTTTAGAAACCTGCCTGTGGCTTGTTTCTTTTCAAACGACATGGCTTTTTCGACAGAGATGAAACGTTGCTGAGTTTTTGATTGCGTGCATGGCAACTGCTCTAACCTCGGCTGTAGCATTGGGAATCCAGTAAAATAATGGAACTATAGATAAATTTACGCTTTGGGAATGACTGAAGTCACCTAGGAGTTTACGCCAGATTTTCAACCTTACAGAAAAGCGTTACTGAAATTCGGTCTTCCATAAACGACGTCGTCCTTTTAGAAATGGTCATATTTAAGACCGACTGCGCATCAAGGAACAAACATTTCATCCGAAATTTTCTACAATTTGGCCTCAGAATAACTACCAAAGTTGAATTTTTGATCACTTTGTTGCAGATAAGTCATTCACTTCCTCAAAAAGGAAGTGGAATGATAAAAATTACATTATCACGAACGACTTTTATGTACGACCTGCAATTACAAGGGTCACAAGGGTGCACATGTGAGACGTCATTGCCATATGTTTAAAAACCATGATTTGATTAGAACTACTGTATATATTATGTCAGTGAAACTGTGAAATCAAACTATCTTGTCGTCAAATTGGATAACCCTTGCGTCTGTGACGCACTATGCAGCTATCATTTTGTGGGCCACAATTAGAAATGGTGGACGATGAGTTGCACGCATCGGCATGGCTAAGCTATTTTATGGCACTTGGTAATTACTATTTTTTAAGTGTCAGAGTGGGAAGTTTGTTCTGAATCAACCCAGCCCACTGTAACGACATGCTCAGTTTGTTGCCCTTTGTTGCTATAGACTGCTAGTTGAATTTTCCAGAATGGTTGGGGTTCCGTGCACTGTATACTATGCGGGGCTTGTAAATTCCTATCATAATAATAATCATAAAATGTCCTAAATAAGAACCCTGCTAAGATCTTGTGCCGACTTTTAGAGCGCAATTAAGTGTTTATATTTATTTGAGTTTGCAAAGAGTTTTCCATATATTACGTCATTTCGCCCCGTCTCCTTCCCATCTAACATGCACACTGTATATGACGTCATCGAGCCATTTGGGCAGTTTCCACTCCGTACCAATTAGTTCATGGGCTTGTTCAAGAGACAGGTTTTCGATCTTCAACAAAGTCTGTTTTTAGTGACAAATAAAATATGCCATCAGTTAATTTCTTACCCGTATATTGCAACGTTTCGAACACAATTCTTATCCGCAAATTCTCATGAATGTCATGCAACCAAATATTTTGTTTCTTCAAGAAACGGACAAAAGTCACAAAACTGTCAACACGAGGTGCTTTTGTGGTTCATCTGACAGTAAATGAACATGTGCTGATAGCTTTGGGATAAAATAAATTCCCAACAAAAACGATTTAATCAACATTTGTTTAAAATTGTCACTAACTGTACATTGTTAATGACTTTTCCCTGTTTATATCTATATATATAAAATAGAAAACGACGCCATCTTGGTTTTTTGTGGTCTCCTTTGAGGTTGGCAAGTCCATATGATTGGCCACTCATGGCACACACCCCAGGAGCGTGAACTTCGTGGGGAATAACAAGGCCATAAAACTGTCAAACAAGTTTCCCGTCCCCCATCCGGGATGTATCCAGGACATATAGCGCCATCTTTTGGAGACAAAGGACAGCTAAATCTAACTCCTGATCGCATAAAAAGGGTTAGAAAATCAAACAACAATTTTTACCCGGGAAAGGTCGGGTTTTACCGCTAGGAAACTATAAACGCTTAAATTAAATACTTTTTTTCTGCAGTCCTTAACATCGCATCCTATTCACAAGTAACACAACTCAATATTTTTCATTTTCAGATAAGGCATATTTCAATGCATAGCAATACCGAGACTAGGCTATATGTGTCGTTTTTACTGAATTTGGAGCTCTCGTTTTGTTTCAATCGGAATTTGAAGATGAAGATTTTTGAACTGTGTCACTTCTGAAGAGGGAGTGCGATTGAAACGTATTTTGTGTATATCCGTGAATCCGGAACATCCGTAAACCCATGCAGACAGACCAAAGCCCCGAGCAGTTTAGATGTTTTGTGTCCGTAAAATACGTCATTTGTGTTTAAACAGATGCAATTATTTATGTCTCCAGCACACATGCGACGTATTTGAACATCAATGCGTCACTCACGCGACAACGTCGAAAGAAATATGTTTGGTTTGGCTTTTTTTTTTTTTTTTTGGTTGTCTCCTTTCTTTTTTTGTATAGGAATAATTTTTTTCGTGCTTAAAAAGAACTTTTCAGGCGTATTGAAAATATTATTTCAAGTTTTTTATATAAAAAAATGCAAAATTGGAATATTTGGCATCGCGTAAAAGCTAATTTTCCAGATACGCCTAAGGCCAGAAACACAACAAAACTTTTAAATTAAGAATGATAATTTTTTTACCACTAGCTCCAACCAGCGGGCAAACCATCGGTAATTTAAATGCATTATCAATATTTGCCCGCTGGTTGGCGCTAGTGGTAAAAAAAGTAACATTCTTTCCTAGAAGTTTTGCTGTGTTCGTACCCAAAGATTCATTATACAAGTAGACTGCAAAGAGTGATTTCCACTTATCTGGTCTTAAATATACATTTGTACATAAAAGCTGCACACGGGGCTTGCAAATAATTGCCACATATAGATGTTATTTTTCATTTAGGAGGTTTTCACTTATCGGGTTTAATACAACATACAGAAAACATTCAAAATGTTCGGGACTTTGAAATGTTTTGCATTTATTAGGTTTCTATATACTTATCCAGGTTCGACTGTACTAATTAGCCATAACAAAATTTCGTAAATTACGTCTAATAGTTTTATTATAAAACATCTAACTTGTCCAATACAGAGGTAATGGCGGCACTCGCAGATGCGATATTTGAAAAGCTGTATTCAATTATCCTGTTATAGAGGAGTCGTATTCACAGTATACCGTATCGTATTTGACTGTCCACGTTTTAGTTCGCGAACTTCCACCAGGTGATGAGTCGATCGGCGATGGGTACAAATCTTTCCAAGTGTATTTGTATACCATGCGCTCGTATTTACACGAATGGACAACTAATAACAATGACTTTAAGTAAATAGAATTTTTTGAAAATATTTGCATACAACATAGGCTATACGGTACATTCAGGACCATCGGTCCTGAATGTACATCGAATGCATGTACAGTAGTTGTACGTCAATATTGTGGATAAAATTGCATTTCTTCATCGCAAAAGTAAACATCTCTTGCAAATGGTCGAGCATGCAGAAAAACAAAATGTGGACATTGCTGTACATGTAGTAGCATAGTATACACGTAATACGTTGTACCAGTATGGTACTCCGTGTCGGCACCTTTCATGTTCCCATGTCCAGAAAATACGACCACAGCGCGTGACTTGATACAACGGTTGGATAAAATACAATCCGACGCCATATGATCGTATCTTATATATGACGTGTCACTCGCTCGACATAGGATAACAGATAGCCACAGGGTTGCACAATACTGCCCAATTGGCTAAGTATATGGCAATCCGTTTGAAAGGAGCTAGTGATAGCGATAAATGCATTTTGATAAAGCAGACGCTGCCTAGGAAGTTTTGGGTCGGGTCGCTGGTCGGAAAGTTGGCGCTGCGAACATGGTCATGAGGAATGCGCGGAGTGGCCATACTGGTGTTACGTACAGTTATACATGTATTGTGATTGCTGCGACCGAGTTCTACGGATAAGAAAAGTAATAAAGGGGATCGCATTCCAGCGCACCCCGTCTCCATAATTACGAGTAATTTATGACGAAGAAGCTTTGATATTCAAGGATGAAATGCAGAAGGGAAAGGTTAATCCCTTTAACGTCCTCAAATTCTGCGGGCTATTCAGACGACCAGCAATTCCCGCGCCCATTCGTGGCCGGGAGCTTTTCCATAATTTCCAGCAATGAAATTGTGAAAAATCATATCACGCTGTCGTCGTCAAACGTTAATCTCGCAATTAAAAATTGCATCGCAATTAGGGGGGAACGCATAATTCGCTAGTCGAAAAGCTGGCCGCACATGCACTAAAATGGGGATAACGAAATAATGGAGGGGGGGAATTAGGATTATGCGCATGGTGAGACGGGGAATAGCGTTATTACGCCGCACGAAGCATCGGTGTCTTAAAAGTGCATAAAGATTTTTCCTCCCGAGTGTTTATAGGCTAATCTTTGAAGCTTAAAATTAAGAAATTTGCATTTTGGTTTCTGAAACGTTTCACTAGAAATAGACTTTCAAACACGTTTAGCGGTGAAGCACGCTTACTGCGTTCACCACAAAATCCAATGTGCGAAACGCGAGTCAACCAACCATGTTTTCAAAGCTGACAGATGGAAAAACCTATGCGTTCTGCAAAACCGTTTTGGAAAAATGGCACGCATGCGACTGAGCATGTTCCGAGAACTTGTAACACCTAGTCAACATTGTCTTCATCTGCATAAAAAAAAATTCGATATTAATTAGCGCCTCTGGTATATAATCATCGTGTGGGTTAAATTGGGTTATCACAACATCAACGCAGACTAAATTATTAATTCTAGCCTGAGGGCTACAAATACATGTACTTGCATGCATATTGCTGTTCCTTTTTATTCACTCCTTGAGGAAATTGTTTTAATAAGTTCGTATTACATTTACTGAAAATAAAGCGCTGTCATGACAAAACAAATTGCAAAACTGTCAATTAGGATGCAGCAATAATGCTCCTAGTCAAATATAAGAGGTGTTCAGACAACTGATATTCGAAATACACATGTTATTGAAGTAAAATGTTACCATGCATGCAGTGCTGCGAGTAGATAATGAAAGCAAGATTATGTCCTTTATGTTCGGAGAGAAAAAAAAAATAATCAATAGAATATAATTAAGAAACGTATGGATGTATTTTCATTAAAATAAAGTATAATTTATATAAGACACTTTCTTAAAACCATTTTTTATTTGCATTTTAGGCAGCAAATGCCACCGACGCTGGAGAGTCAGTTGACCATGGAGAAGACGCCGAGTTACTTCGTGACCCGCGAGGTGCCGCATCGGATCCGCGACAGCATGGACCGCGACATCAAACTTCTGGTGGTAGTCAGGGACCCTGTGACCAGAGCCATTTCGGACTACGCCCAGACGGTCAGCAAGCGACGGCACATGAAGTCCTTCGACGAGCTGACCTTTCTGAACAACGCCACCGGCTTGGTGGACACCTCGTGGGGGGCCATCAAGATCGGCGTGTACGCCAGACACCTGGAGCACTGGCTGCAGTGCTTTCCCTTGAAACAGTTCCACTTCGTGAGCGGAGAACGTCTGATCAAGGATCCGGCCGGGGAGATGGCCAAGGTGCAAGCGTTCTTGGGCATCCGGCAGATCGTCACCGAGAACCACTTCTATTTCAACGAAACCAAAGGCTTTCCGTGCCTCAAGAAGTCGGAGGGTAACGGTAGCCCTAGGTGCCTTGGAAAGACCAAAGGCAGGACTCATCCCGTGGTCGACAACTCGACCATTCAGAACCTCAGAGATTTCTTTCGTCCATTTAACGTGAAATTCTATCAGATGACCGGTGTTGATTTTGGTTGGCCTTAAAATGGCGAATTTATTAAATCTGTTGCGAATGCTGATATATCAATTCAAGTGCCACGTGTGAGTTCTTGTTGTGGAGTTTGGGGGGGGGGAGTGGGAGGGGGAAATAGGCACGCGGAATGCACGTCAGAATCATGTTGGTTTTTAAGTAGCCACACATTCATAAGTTCTCTTCCCTATACTTCTCAAGAATAGCTTTCTAAACAAAAAAAAGGAAAAAAAAAAAACTTGGTGAAAATTATTTTGAGCTAGGAATCCACAATACTCAAAATTCGCCAATTTCTCAAGTTTCCGTGGTGATTTTTAACAGTTAATTGCAAAAGTTAATCTTGCACTCGTTTCTCAATTGGCACATATTCTTGCTTTGGTTTGATGGTAACATAAATGCAAGTCAGCTTTGGAATATACTAATTCTGCATGTCAATAGAGCTTCAGCAGATTTCGTCGAAATGCATAAATCACGTGACATTTCATTTATTCCACGTGGCCCCATACGTAAATCTGCATAAGTTCCACTGGAGTACGTCGTTTGTATTAGCTATGAAGTTGTTGAAATTGATACATGGAGTTCACAGAAATAAAATTTCATGTAGTTTTCAATTACAATTGCAAAATATATTTTCTCCAGTATGCCAAAATGGATGTGCAGAGCATTCGCTCATTTCAATGACGTGCATTTGTATAAAATCAAACTCTTGTATCGCACTTTGAATAGATACTTCTCAACGTCAAATTAATCGTCGTTAAATTAAGGAGCTGCTCGCTCAACGACATACAGCATCTGGCTTAAATACCGATTCGATATGCGGTTTTAGTATATATCAAAACAATTATTCCAAAGTTTTAAAATAATCACTGTTGGGAGAAACTGGAAAATCACACTTCACCGAATCACCGATCATGAAATCTGGATAGGATACAAGATAAGGGTATATCAACATGCTTTCAACATTCCTATTATATTTATTATGTTTGATAACGATTTGATCGTCGGTTACTCAAACTTTCGTTTGATCAAGAATACTTGAACATAGGAAGGAGGAATATTTTGGAAATATATTGTGACACGATATTGTCGATATTCTCATGCGACCCTTGATAAAACCCCAATTGAAGTTCAAAGAAATCCTAAAGGCGTAGAATTCGCGTAGATTGAAACATACTGTACATTGTGCCAAGCGCCATCATGCTATATTCTAACTCACAGAAAACACTACCGATGGCGCTGCAGGGAACTTGCATGCGGTAGGTTAGGAGCACGTTGAAGCTTATTTCAGCCACTTGCCAACCAGTGTCGCTTAAGCTGGCCATACACGAGGCGAATTATTTCTGGAAACATGGCACGTTCAAAAAGTTCTGTCTTTTAGAATGTGAAAAACTAAAAAATGTTCAGAAATA
>JAQGBX010000602.1:0-33147 GCA_034698745.1 Megaphyllum sjaelandicum | reverse complement strand
TAGCCGACCCAGGAATCGAACCTGAGTCTACCGAATGCAAGACGAGGATGCCAACCTCTAAGCCACCTTGCTCGGTCGTTTTTCATGTTTTTCAAGCAATTAGAATATTTTGCAATACGTAGCTAAGATCGAACAATATCAGTAAACAAAAATTATTGACGCCAAATATTATTCCATTTTAGGATCCAAATAAAATATTCCGACATTGGATTTTTTTTTTTAAAGTAACCATTTGTGCAAATTATTTTAAATATTCCAGCAAGCTACACGGTATCACAACAAGATGGACACGATGTTGGGAGCAAGGTTATTGAACGTGCCCATTAATGAAGTACAAATGTATCTCCCAAAGGGGATAAATGCAACAATATTGCAGTGCTCTGTTGGCAACTGAGTATATTCATGGATACATTTGAATTGATTGCCAGACATCTTCGCGACAAACTGCGCTTCTATTCAAAAGCAAGTACGTTTTAAAATTTCCGCTCAAGAATTTCATCTACGAGATTGCAAGCTCGGATGTAGCTTAGTTGCTGGTAGCACTAGCGCCTGCGCTATTTAAGCCGTAATCTATCCGAGGCACTTTTCCATTTCCCCCCTTTTCGCGCATTTATAGATGGCTGTAAAATTTACAGCTTATTCCCATAATGGCGGTTTGGTTCCATCACCGTGGAGTGTAATGGAATTTCTGCTAAGTTTCTCAACTGAAGGCTACGTGCTTCGTGATCATAGCAGATTCGCGTTGCCATTCACCCGAGAGCTGTTAACTTGAATGTCGACTCATGATATTCTCATCATATAAAATAAATACAACTAGTTCTCACAAAAGAGAAAAATAAGACGCCTTTTCCCCTGTTCGTCATTCCCATTCCCTTAGAAAACTTAACTTACAGTTTGTACAGCCTGCATAACGCGTAAGTGAAACATCATAGGTAAACTTTAAAGCTGTTATTAGAGCGTACTTGAATTCTGAGTAATTCTAAGATTACACAAACGAACCACTTTTGGACATATAAAATTAGACAAAACTAAACATGTGCCACCATCAGAACATATCTTTTAAGAATTGCATCAATGAGAACACTTTTCAGGTATGCATCAATGAGAACACTTTTCAGGTATGCATCAATGAGAACATATCTTTGAGATATATTGCATCATTGAAAGCATATCTTTCAGATATGTTGCATCATTGAAAACATATCTTTCAGATATGTTGCATCATTGAAAACATATCTTTCAGATATGTTGCATCATTGAAAACATATCTTTCAGTTATGTTGCATCATTGAAAATGTAACTATAAAAACATATCTTCGAGATATGCATGAATGAAAACATCTTTCAGATATGTAACTATGAGACCATATCTTTGAGATATTATCTGTGAAACATTTATTCTACCTATCTTTAAGAAAATTAGTTTTAAATCAACCTTCGGTTTTCGGCTTTCGTTTCTAGCCATGCATTTTCTATTGCAAAAATGCAATTTTTTCTACTTTCAGAACGCCTGAGACGAACTTTAAAGGGCGCAGTTAGTCGACGGTTGGGGAATCAGAAAAAAATACTACATAAAAACAGTCTGATATGCACTCTTTTCATATGTGGGGAGCAGTTGACAATATACACGTATATAGGAGGGGGATGAGAATGGAAGATCAAATTTTTATCCACATCACTGGTTATGGCTTTCCAGAAGAAAAAGAATCGTTGGAAAGAGGCATCGATGCAACGTTGATACCATCATTTTGGAAAAACGATCATTATAAAGATTAGTCATTAAGTTAGCCCCAGAAGTGATCAATCTAATGCTAGCCGAAAAATATAAAAACTAAGCCTAAAGACAATGAACGAAAACCGTTGTGAAAAAAAAACGACCCAAAGTACAGACTGTATAAAATAATCCCCATCTACAGTTAAGGTCAGTGAGGTGCGAAACTGTAGGAAAACGGAGCAATGAAAAAGCATAAAATGCTCAAAATGATATGATGAATGGTGGAAATAGAAAGAAAAAAAACACAAAGAAATAAGATAAATAGAAAGAAAATGATACACTTAGGATCAAAATGCATGACTGATTATAGGGGTGGGCGTCAAAAGATTTTCAGAACACGTTGAAAAAATAAGTTATATATAGATATAAGCATTAACAGGAAAGGAAATAAAAAAAAATCATTTTCAAAGAAATTGGATAAAAGTGCCAGTAAGATAAATGATGAAAGCATCGAACGAAATAAAAAAAAAGTACAGTGTATATTTAGAAGATGTAATTTTAAACCCAAACGAAATTACAAACAAGAATGAAGTCGGCATTTCAACAAGTGCAAATTTCAAGCTCAATTGTCCATCATCGCTCGTGAAAACTGGCTCAGTTCTTCCCAAACAACTGATCTCACTTTTAAACCTTGGTTTTGTTTGCGAAATACATTTGTTTTAAGTAAGAAATAGCACTAAAAGTACAAGCGTGCATCCCATAAACATACAGAAATTTAATTATAACAGCTTTAGTCAAGCGCATTTCGTTGCTGCTCATTCATCCGAATTGCAGTTTTTTTTCCCGACTTTCTCTACCAATTGCCACCAGTGGCGCCATCTATGATAAGTTCATTCGAATGCATATTCGTCGTAATTGGATCAAAACAAGCTGAAGCTGGAGAAGACAGCAACACGCGAGTTTTGAAGAGTTCAAAGACATGTGGCTCATACAAAACTGCGAATGCTTCAAAGAAGGACATGCGATGCAAACTGGAAATTTGCCCAAAAAGCCACCGAGAATTAAAAGGATTTTATTTATAGTTTCTGTTCAAATGCACGACTTATTAAATTACCCTCGGAGTATGTATTGAATTGACAAATTGTTGACGTTAAGTGCAACTATCCGCCAGAGTTCCTTGAACTCCGAGATATTAGTGTAAATCCAAAAGTAAATAGCGGTGCCAAAAACAGGGCAAACGAAAATAGACGGATTTTTTAGAAATGTCAGAAACGAAGCTTAGCGAGACTCGTTAAAATGTATAAAGTCTACGCATATATGCGTGCAAAAAGTGCATACGCCATATTTCCAGTCAGATCCGTTCAAGATAGCTTCTTCATTACAGTTAAATACACTATATTGCATATAGGCTAGTTGTTGCAAATTCCAGAACATTTAAAAAGTATTGAATTTGTTTAAAAAATGTATAACTACCAGATTGCATTGGAAAGCGAAAGATACACGAAAAATATACGATATTGTTTAACATACTTTATCATTTGCATTGTAATGAAATTTCGAAAAAAAGTCAGTGCTGCACGCATGACTGACTCGCCATATCCCATATACACAACATGGCCTCGTAAACAGTGAGTATTGCTAAACACTAAGAGCTAATTTACAATTATAAACAAACCACTACCGATTTTTATTTTAGCAGAACACGAATCATCCACAAATTAAAATTCTATACGGACTGGTCTTCGTCATAATCTGCTCGTTAGTATACGCCCGCGCCCATGGGTGTTGTTCCCATGCATGAAGTCATTGCCAGTATCCACGAACAAAGTTTAGAAAAGAAGCAAAATCGATATAAGCTTCGCGGAATTTAGCACATCCACGTCTATACATGAAGGGCAAATTCACCCTTTATTCAATCTCCAAAAGGAAATAAATGCTTGACCAGGAAGCGATTGACCTCCGCTCATCATCTCTTACTGTTATGCTTTCAGTGGGACGACCTAGCGATTTCAGAGCTAAATGTGTAATCAACTTGGCACGCGCGCGCACAATACTTATTTTTTAATTAAATGTAAGGCCTATAAAGATGTTGGATTTCTCGACCAATTTATTTCACGTTATTACCATGCGCCAGGCCTATACATCTTCGGGTATGAAGCCCCGGCCAATAAATCTCTATTACCCAATATCTTATTGTTAAATGGGTGCGCAATCTCAAAGCGAGGCCCCCTTCAAACGGAATTGTCGGGAAAACGCACCAAATTCAATCATCAGCCTTGATTAAAGGCTTAGGCTCGCACTAAATTTTAAAGAGCATTCCATCGGCGCAGAAGTTTTATTTTCGGTGAATTGCACCCAGATGACCCATCGTCAACCAATCGCATCTTAGACGCGTTGATCATTCCAGAAATGGCGGGAGGAATCGTTTCCCCAAAAATCAACAAAATCAATTAAGAGATAAAATTACTGTATTCGATGAATGCATTATGATCCCCACAAACAAAGAAACGTGTTTTAATAAGTTTTTTTTCCACAAGAACAAGAATGTTACGTACAACAGGCGTTATAACACATCTGTCCTGCTTCAAGAGGTGTCATAAAGTCTTGGCTTTTCAAATTTTGAGATACATACCTATTAAAAGGTACGAATTCGTTGGCACTTTTTCAGTAAGAAATTTACTTCCGACCACTAGCGGCACCCAGCGGGCAAACAATTGGTAATGCTAAGCCAATTACCAATTGTTTATCCGCAGGGTGGCGCTAATGGTCGGAAGTAAATTTCTTACTGAAAAAGTGCCAACGAATTCCTACCCATAAACTCCATAAAAACAATGTTTTAATTTTACTATCTCACTGATGAATTTGTTAGAACGTTCTTTCCAACGCAAAACAAGCTGAAAATAATTTTGTTTAAAAAGTTTATTAATTTTTGAAATCTTGAGAGTGTATTATTAATCCACAACGTAACAGCCTATATTTTACTTCAAATATCGTCGGCCCATCTGTTATTCGGGTATGTTGAAAGCTTATTTACAAAATTACTACTTTTCAGACGATGTTTAATTATAAACATTCACGCGACCTTCTCATAATAGCTAGGGTATGCATGCCTTTGAAGACATCATAACCGATGACATCTATTGGCAATATATATCGAACAAGCGCAGGGAACATCGAGTGTCGGGCCCTTTTATTAAATCCTCAAATAAATCATTCAGCTTTTAATTAAAAAGGCTATTGAGACCAAGTTAGGTTATAGAAATATAGATATCTTATTAAAAATTCTTCGGTAGAATCAATTCAGGAATGTTTGAAGTACAGTACATGATCTCACAAGCACGCAAAGCGTTTCAATTTGATTTTATTATTTCAATACCGACAAATTTCTTGGACGGAGACCGAGCAAGGTGGCTTAAAGGTTAGCATCCTCGTCTTGCATTGGGTAGACTCAGGTTCGATTGTGGTTTTCATGGTTTCCCCACAATTTCTCCAGGCGAATGCTGAGATAGTTCCTATAGTAAATCGGCCATGACCGTCTTCCTATCCCATCCCACCCTTCCTCGTTAAAATCCCAAATACGGGAAAATTAACTAAAATTGTGATTTTGGGATCAATCGTTTCCAGACTAATTAGTCTGATGATCCCCCTGCCACATGGTACTATGTACTGACTGTAGGGTAAGGAATAATAGAAATAGAGACAACAACCAAAGTAATGAAAAAGTGAATTATATTAAAGGACTAAGGAATATTTTGATGAATTCGAAGATGAAAATGTACAGAACTTTCAAACACATCCAGTTCCAAACGATTACTATCGATTCATGCCATTCCAGTAATGTGTGTAAGGCCGAGAAGTTCAATTGTGAATTGTATAGTTTTTATACAGAATATTTACAGATAGTATAAAAATACACCGATTTTTAATTTTTCTGATGCATATTGTTGACAAATCTTGGGTGTACATGTATTCAGTCATGAAAATGCATGATAACATTTGAAACAATATAAATATATATAATCTATGTAGGCGTATTTATTAGATGATCATGTACAGTACGTATATACAATGTACTTGCACATTTTTTTTAGTTCATTCGCATTAGTTCATTTAAAAAGTACATCATTCCCAACCGTAAGAATCCCCCAAATCTGATTCCAAAGACAACCCTATAGATTAATATCGAAATTCATTCTCGATCAACTGAATAAATAACTCTCTCCCATTATCACGTGACACGGGTTCAATCGGCCGCCGAATGATTTCAGCATGAATCGAAATGCAAAGCTTTTACGAAATGTTCCTGGCGGCTATGCATTAACGTGTTCCTAAAATTCCCCATATCCAAACACAGATCAGGAGGAGATCTTAAACAAACATCGCTAGTCTCTAATGGAATCCGAGGTAATCATTTTTATTATTTGGCAATTTAAGCATGCTCGCTAAGCGCTAAAGTGATTTCTTAGTGGATGTAAAAGCGGCTTAAAATAAACAATAAATGAAATGGTGGTTGCGCCAACGATTTCATGCCTCCTCCATTTCTAATGTCAATGTTATCATTTCAAGCCAGCCATTTTAACTCTATGCACAGTGACTATCCAAATGAGTTGCGCAGCAAACATTGTGATAAGACCAATAACAATTTGGGAAAATAAACACCTTCCAACTATACAATTACACCCGAGCCTAACGCAAACGATGCATTTGGAAAAATCAAATCAAATCTTAAGCTCAACCCTTTTCCAGCTGCACCAAACTTATATCCCTTATGGCAACGAAAGCTTAATAATACTACAGTAAAGTTACACTGACACATGAGCTACATTCCTGGAACAAGCTCGACTCAATGCTACAAAGCATGAAAATAGGCCGTAAAATGCTGATCTCGAATTAACGAACTTTACATGAATAATTTTAAATGTAGTAATTTACATGTAAATTGCAACATCTCTCACGAAGCAATGTCTTAATCATGTTTAAATCAAGACAAATAGTCAATTTTATCCTTATTGTTCTCGCAAACTTCCCCCCCCCCCCATTTTTCAATAATAACTCACTTAAAAATTGACAGAAGGAATTATAATTTTCCAATAAAAAAAAAACTGCCCTGGCGGGCAATTCATTCTACACGATCGAAAGTAAATTTCAGTTATAATACTGGCTTAAATCAAAAACATCATCATACAATTTCAATCTTGAGGGCACACCATCGCCTGTGCACCTTCGTACCAATCTACATTTTCATGTTACCAAAATCCTCGAGCTAAACATAAATCCCTGACTGAGATTCACCCTTCACAACTGAGGTCATACCAATGACGAGTGGAGTGGATGAAATGAACCCACGAAGGGCTATTGCATCCCATAAATTTAATATGTTCGGCATTAACTTAATTAAGATTTTTCAAAAAATTATCCGCTAATAAGATTCATGCAACCATAACGTGTCGAACGCGTGTATCCAAATACCCGCTACCAGGATATAATTTATTACATATCCCGAGAGAATGGCTAAAACAACAACACCAGCAGCATCATGGTCATCATCATCATTATCATCATCATCATCAACAACAAATTAAAAACAGGCGCGTTCGAACTTCACGGAATTAATCGCATTAAAAAGCGAAAATAAAACTTCCAAAACTGCAGTAGCCATTCAGAAATCCTCTACCAATAAGGATACTTTTTTCTTTTCAAAGATGGTGATCCAAATTAAAGTTTATGATTAGAAATTCCCAAATGAAGAAAATCTCTAACTATACGTTCACATTGTAGGAAATATTGAGAAACTTATTCGCGCGAATCGTTGGCACTTGTTTCTGGAAACACAAACAAATGTTTTTACACAAGTTTCTGATTCCAAAACAAGAGGCAACAAGAAGTTCCTCTATGTTTCCTCCAGTGTGGACGTACTGTAGCTTTTGATTAACTTCAATGATATTTCATAGATTTCAACATTTAACTTCTAAATTCAAACAATACACTTAATTTCACCTAAATTCAAGTGAAAATCATGAAATTTATTATTTTAATTTGCCCGAAGTGTAGTGGAACAGAGGTACACTTGGCATCCCGCATTCCTGCGCCGAAGTCATTGTCGTTACACGCATGCAAACAATTTTCTTCTAAATCCCAATGGTGCAACACGAGGACACGGTATTTGCCCCCAGGCAGGGAGGATATCAACGTTTTTCCAGATGTCCATCACCGAGATCAATACTACATGGGCAGCTATAAATGTACAGCAAATTAAAGGAACCCACACTAAAGAGATGACGCGTAATGACCACTGCCTGAACAATGAAGTGACCATTGCCCAGGCCGAGAGGTGCCCAAAAATGGGGATTTGATTACGAGGGCTCGATCTGGATGTGTACCTCAACAGTTTTATGAGACCTTGCAATTTGTTCTGATCAGAGGAATTCGGTGTGTGCAAGCCTGTAGCCATTATTAAGGGCGGCATGACTGACCGATAATGGCGCCTGGCGATTAAATTACATCGTGATGAGAAGGAATATTTCACCGGGAAGGTGCCATAACGTTCAACGTAATGGCGGAGTGAGAAAATGCCGTACATATATATCATAAAAGAGACGCATCTTGGTGCCAAAATGGTCGGAATGTAACCCGATGAGGAATTCTTAATGGCACTGCGAGGAAATTCGGCTTTCTAATGGGCTCTTGGATCCGGCCCAATGATATCGTTGCGTTTGTGTTGCTCCATTTTTACGATACACACGTACCTGTTTTCGAATCAATACCATCAATGGTATTGTTGGTTAGGTTAAAATGCCACTATGCCAACAATGTATATAGTGTTGGCATCGCAAGTTTCAAACATCAGTGTCATTTAGCAAGTTGGATGCCGAAATTCAAGAGCCGCCTTAAACAAAATGTGGACTCGTGCAGATATATGAACTATATACGATGGCTAAATTCGTAGATTTTCGAATAAATGACTGTCAGCACTTTGCCTCGTCCATCTATACTGCTATCTCACATTGCCAATATTCCATCCATGCAGGTCATGTCTCGATGCTTGACATTTCGCAGTATAGCTATAGGCCGTAGGCCCGCCATAAATTTCGTGCACAATACCCATACCCAATCTGACCCGATTGACAGAATTTATATTAGAGTATCTTATTGCTTTCTCGCTACATTCGACGAATTTGAATTTTTCAATAAAAACTTTGCGAACGTCACTGCGAGGCATCGGCAACACGCACGTGTTTTATTGTAAATTTCCATCCAAACTTGAAATACATTTTCGTCTCTCGTATATATATATATATGAGGTAAGGGTCCCATTTGTTAACGCCTGCACTTTTCCACATTCATTTCGAACTCGACGGCGACGCCTTCCAGGTTGTGAAAGGCCAAAATAAGAAGGATTTTGAAATATATCTACTCATTTTTCAGGTCATTCTTTCAAATTTACTCGTTCGCAGAATAATTCAACAATTCGTACGATGCCATTTTTTTGTCCAATCGTCAAACAAGTTCGTAACGGACGCAACTTTTATAAATCTATTTATAATCTCCAGAATATAATCTATTAACCTGCAAAACATACATAGTGATATTCTGTAACATTGAAATTTTAAATAAGCCACATTATAATGGGTATCAATGTCACCAGAAAAGAACAGGATAGCAGTACTGTATAAGAAAGTCATTTCTATATCACTTTGTATAAGTAATTCGTAAATTACTTCTCAACTTTTTTTTAAATTTTTTTTATGTTCTAGTCTTAGAAAAATGTTGCATTTGTGGCCAGCGTGGCCACGGATGCAACAACAAGAAAATCTAAGGTAACAAAAAAATATATATATACATTTTATTTTAAAATTAAGAAATCATTTCTGCAATACTTACAAGATGATACAGAAATGACTTGTCTTAGGGTGGGATCACAGTAAAACTTTTAAAGTACGAAAGTTACTTACCGACCACTAGTGCCACCCAGCGAACAAACAATTGTTTAGCATTACCAATTGTTTGTTCGCTGGGTGGCGCTAGTGGTCGGTAAGTAACTTTCGTACAGTGTACTTTAAAAGTTTTACTGTGCTCCCACCCATATACTACTACGAAGCGCAATTCATAATTGTTTTTTTCTAATTTACATTTCGATGAACATCTTTTAGAAACACTCGAAATGTTTGGAATTTCTTGGATGCCCCGCAGCTTGTATACGGAACCCATGGGCGCCATTTAGCTCCCAATATAAGATGAACGGTATCACCCTGTATACGAGAGTGTATAATAAATGCAAATTTCATCCACGCGTAATGACGTCGATGCCCCATAAATGGTCGCTTCTTAATAACGCCATATTTTATTCTTGGAGGTAAATTTCCTTTTTCAAATTCTATAAAAATTTCGCCTTTGGCACAATGCGAGAGCGAAATGAGCAGCTTTAGAAGTCCCCAGTCGATATTTGATTTCCATAAAGCAGCAGTCAGCCGCGATCAACACGCGGAATTCTGTTAAAAAATCTTCCAATAAAAGGGATAAATTTAAAGGAAATGAATACAACAAAGCCGCGCGGGCACACAGACAACCACTAATGAAGGAATTTTCATAAAAATGAAAGTGCATTTTATGTAGGCTCCCAATGTCGTTGGAGTCGATGGCGCATCAGGGAAGCATTTAAAAGCCAGTGAGTGCATGCATGGGGGAAAAAGACGAAATATACCAGGATGATGGGCGCCGCCATAGAAATTCCTCCCATTTGCATAAATACGCAAATGGGGTACGTGCGCGTAAATTCAAATTGCTGTTTTGCAAAATATGCTAATGACCCGCGAGAGCCGAGTGCACCGTGGAAATGACCACGCGTGTCGCGTGCGTGACATTTGGCTGACGAGGTCCTACTTCAATTTAATATATGAAATAATAAATTATTTTAATTAGCGAATGCAAGAATGTACCTCAATAACGGCACGTCACGGAGGATGCGATCCGATATTTGCACGTTGCTTCAGCAAAATTGCTTTTTCGTCTTTTTCATGAGTATAGACACGCAATACGACCCTAAACCGTTCGAAACAGTTGACCAAGAGTTAATTGACAAATCATCTGGTTATTCAGGTTTGCGTCCCCAAATCACCATAATGGACCTTCCAGTTACCTCCAAGGGTGCATTCTATAGAATAATTTTGGAGTATACATGTGCTATGTATCTAATGATTCTTCAAACGGAAGAGTGAGATACTTCCCATTTGAATTACATGAAAGTAAATGATTTATTAAAAAGATTACATATTGATTTTTGAGTATTTCAAAGATATCAAAAGTTAACTTCAATTGAATCCCAACGAGCTTAGGAACTTTGAGATTCTTGAAAGGTTTGAATATTCGAAATAGTGTTGACATAAACATCATTGCAATTGGACATTATCTTGGAAGAATAAATATTTTGTTCCCGAGATAAATTTCGACGATAAATCCAAACCGAGTTTCACGAATGTGCATGCTTCGGATGGGCAATGTATGCTTTTACAGCTAGCGACCGCAGCAGTGAAATTCCAGAAAACCCTAAAACCAGGAGTTCGAAGAAGCCAACTTGATATGTCCGAAAGGTACGATGAGTTCAGAGGTTCCTTATAATGGCGCGAGAAAATTTCATTTTATACCTGGAAGGATATGAAAGCGAACATAAGCCCCGCAGTTTGAATTTTTATGATGACTGCAAACGGTCAAAAAGAATTTATTCAAACCATATTTGGCCACTCTTTTGAAATGCATGGGATATACTATACGATAAGGATTGGCTCCGAAAGACGACGTTCACATATAGGGAACAAGAAAACGATCCGTGGCAGAAGCAATTCATAAATTTCAGTCCATGTCTCCGCTGTTTTATTCGTGGACGGAGAGGAGAAAAAAAATAGGAAGGGTCATATAAGAAGGGTCCAATAATGCATCTGCCTCGCGTCCAGCAACTGATTTATTTCAAACGCCACGGGTTTGAGGGCCGAAATAAACTGGACTCTAGATACTGTTTTTGCATTATTCCATTACAATAAGAAAAAAGGAAATCCCAGAAGAGCCGTAGCGGTCGCAGATCATTATCCGTTACTGATACGAGATCCCCCAAAACAAGAAACAAGTCCACGAGAACATCCTCCGCAATCTACAGTTCGTCCATCCCATGATGGCCTCCAACCGCCTTTGACAGCTACCAAATGCGATCCCTGACAAAATAGCCACCATCTCGAATACCAATTATAAGTCGAGCAAGATGGCTTGAACAGGAGACAACATTTAATGTTTCAAAAACATCCCAACAATAAATTCGAGTAAAAGGAATACGATTCTTGGATTAAATTCCCTTAATCACATTGCCAACATTTTAGGCAAGAGTTCATTTTAAGAACTACAGTACTGTATGGGCTTCTACGTTACTGATTTTCAGCCCACGTGGATGTCAAAAGGTGTCCGATTCCCAGTCAAGTCAAAGACTGCCCACCCGCCAATTCTCGTGGAGCCATTTTCTAATATATCCGAGCTCCAAATGTTAAATTAAGTCAGCCATTTCAGTGGCCATCAAAAGGGTGGACGCTGGCGAAATGACAAACCAATAGCCCGGAACCAAACGAATATATATTGCGTGATTAACGTCAGTCGTCATCCTTCACAAATCATAGCACAATAAAAGTTAGAAAACGATACGTCCAGTTAGTCCCTTTCCAATTTCAAGTAAAACATTTCATTCGATCATAATTTCATGATAAGAAATGAAATCGCCATCCTATACTGTTCGATAAATACATATTCAGCGAGGGGGCAATTTAAAGACAAAAAAAAATGTAGGTATTTGATGAACCGACTTAATAAAATCGAATCTTATTAAAACGCCATGGCCGAATCAGACGAAACTTAGTATGAAGAACTATACGTAATTTTATCTAGTGCCAATCCAATTTTTACAATTGTACTTTTAAGTATTCTTATCAGAAGCTATGAAACATAGCTCAGGATATAGAATACTGCTGATTTGACTGGACAAAAATAAAGATTTTAACAAATCTTTTACAAAGAATGTGAGATATGAACATTAGGGTGTTAGCTAGAAACAATTAAGAATACAGAATGAAATAGACCATTCTGTGATAAGAACAATTCTGCCTAAAAATGTTGACGGTTTCACTGCAGCCTTATCTGAAGATCTCATTAGGCCTCACCTTAGGTAAAGAAACCAAAACCTCCCAGAAACTGAAAGACAATCCGGGATATGATGCTTGAATGGCAAGGCATCAAAGGCATTAATAATGGCCTTTAAATAAATGTCAGTGTTGGCCACACTACGGTTTCCATGGATCAACATGGTACGAATTGACGCAGGGAGTGTATTTTCAGAGCAACGCCACATCCAACAGACACGACTTGTTTCGTTCATTAACGAGGGTCATGGGGCCACAAAATCTTGCATCTGAAAAACAACAAGAACGGAGTGAAGTCGTGGGTGGGGAAAAAAGTCCCAAATGGAGCGTCGTAATGGCTGCTCGGATCGTTCTCGGAGCACAAGTTTCGAAAGAAGTCAAGTTGTAAAATCCGCGTATGCAGCTTTCTCCAGAATCGATGAAAACCCGTTTAAGAAGGGGGGCAAAAGATAACGGAAAAGAAAGGCTTGGTGTGCCTCTACAGCACGTTTGTGACTTCAGAGATGGGGGGGGGGGGGGGGATGAGAAGGGGGTTGGAGAAATAAAGATGGGCTTGGGAAGAGAACGAGAAAAGCGTTCAATTCTTATGCAACAGTCGTCCTCCAGGGTCCCCCCGTAGTCATATCACTCCCAGAGCACAAATATACCATTATGCACGCCGCCATCTTGGCTCGTGCCAGACCAATGAAATGGCTTTCGGACACACTGGTGCGTTGCTGCGCTTTTACTTCATTTAAAGTTGGGAAGTTCGAGATAATACCCTTCGGGGAGCAGTTGCCATCCGCCAACCACCGGCAAAATGGCCGGGGCATGGGCACGGAGCAGCACGATTGCGCTGATAAATCAATGGCTAATATAAAAAAAAATCCCTACCCCGAACTAGCGCTGCAGGGTTGAAGTATTGATTTTTAAACTTGTAGTGACCAGCCACTTGCATTCTTAACATAAAAAATTAATGGGATTTAAGGGGTCTCCGTTTAAATCAAAATGAATGTAAAACGAAGAAGCGGGTCATTGAGAGATAAAGACGATGTTCGAGATAGACGACGGTTATCCCATTTCCGAGAAGAGAGGACGCATTAATGACATGAAATTGGCAGTGAAAACAGGCAAAATCTTCTCCAGATTTGAGCTTCCCGCATCTCCGTCACTCAAGATTGCACTCGAACGTAGCATCGCGCAATAAAATTTGCGATGATGGCCAACTGCAATCTGACCAATTCGTCAATGTGGACAACGGCCGTTCAACGGGGTCCTCCGACATCGCCAAGTGCGTGGCCAGGAGGTACTTGTGCAGATTTGCAGTCGTGCGCGAGACAACAACATCGATCATTTTACGTACACTTTATACTGTTGATTCATTTAGTTTAAAACTACCGTACATGTACTGTATACTTAACAATAAGTTCGTTGTGACGTATTATACTGAATTTTGTCGCAAAGATGCGATTGATAAAGCTTTATTAGAAGACAATAAATAGAAATATAGGCATTAAATAGATAGAAGTTCTATTTTAAAATAATGTTATTAAAAGTTTTTTGAATTGCAATTTTGCTATAGAGTAATGGGGTCACATTTATCTTTTATGACGTCATATTTTCAACGTAAGTTGAATTGAACGAGAACATACATGTATAAAATAATTTGCACAATACGATTCTTGGGAGATTTAAATGAGACCATGCAATTATAGACTGTAATAAAAACATAATTACGCATAAAATCAACTTACCTCTGTCCTGCCTTTCATTTGGCACAACCCAAAATGGGCTTCATTGGCTGGCCACTCTAGTCTCTGCAAAGAAAAACAAGATAAAACGAGCGTTAGACCAATGGATCATTTATAATAATCCGATATCCAAACACAAGCAGGCTTCAGCATGATTGGCAGGGAAAACATTTATCGGTTAATAACATGTTAATAATTCGACGTGAACCATGATCGACCACTGGGATCTCCCAGATAACCCCCCCCCCCCAGTCCAATGACAACCTATTAAATTTAATCAGCAATTCATATACCAGGGTGTCCACAACATTTTCATTTTCAATTTCCCTGACTAAAATCCAAAATTCCCCGACCAAAACTTACTCGTAAATGCATATCATTTTTTTTGCCATTATGAAAAATAAAACATCAATTGCAATGAGAAGCTTGGCAAAACACTAGATTTTGTTATAAAAGTCTATAGCTGAAGAGGACCGGGGATGGAGCTGCTAGCAGACTTGAGTGCAGGGATAGCATTTTGCTTTGATTTGGGAAAATTTCCCTGACCATGCACTCACACATTTCCACGACTTCCACGACCACTTTTTCCCCCTGACTTCCCCGACCTGTGGCCACCCTGATATGCCAACATCACAGCGGCTAAAACAATCCAATGATAACGATGCATTAGCATCGCCGGCATCGTGTTTATTTTTTTATTCAAATAAGAGGAAACAAAACAAGCGCATTGTTCCAGCGTTTACATGTGGTCAAATAACATACCGTTTACATTTCCAAATCAGATGAAAGTTCGCCTCGCTTCCAGATATTTTCACCAACTATAACATCGTCAGATTCAAGATGGCCGCCGCGCCATTTTTCCCCATCCTTTCCCTCACCCTGCTATAACATCATTACGTTTACGTTCATCCAGTGAATGCTACGCACTAATCTCATTACCGTCTTAACGACAGTTCAACAAGATGAAAATAACGCATTTTCGCATTTTTAACGCTGCAGAATTAGCGCGTCCGACTGGACAAAACGCGACGGGCCCTGAATCCGGTGTCATTTTTAAGCTATTTATTCACTACCGAATTTTTCCATTTAATGTTCATTAGCGAAAAATTCAATTTGCAGCTTTCTTGGAAAACGACGAACCCCATGGTCCTGCGTATCGTCGAAAAGAGGGCCGTAGATAAGCGCCCTCGCTAATGACGTTAGCGAATGCATTATCAACTTAATTATGCCTCAAAATAACTGCGCGTGGGAGGGGGTGGCTGACGTCACCCCCATCGTCGGAGGTCGTTTAAGGCCTGTAGCCGATCTCTCGTCAAGCATTAAAAGGGCTCCTCGATGCATGGGAGTGCCACCACCGTGTGGCAGCTCGAATGAAAAATAATTGGACAAGAGCGTAAGGAACACAGCGCCAACCGCAAACATACGTCATCCATGCTAATGATACGTGGCAGTGTTATGCAAATAAGATTCGCAGACAACAATGCGTTGAATAAGTGCGCTGGAGAAAATGAGCCCTATTTGCATACGCTTCTGCCAAGGTGCATCAACGCGAACCGTAAGGAAACATGACCGGGAGGCCAAATTATATTGCTTTTGTTACGTGGGTGAGCTCGGACAAAAGGGAACTGGAGGAATACATCCAACGGCGCTTAATTGAAAAGTCAATACAGGGCGATAATGCCACTGTTGCTCGATTTCCCTGCATGGTTACCATAAAGTGGAAAACTATATGTAGGAATGAGAAACATGTGTGTTGGTATTTTGAGTACGCGTTGTACTTCTCAAAATCCAACGAATCGTTCACGTTCTGACGACAAAAAAAATGTTAATGGCGAATTTGATTGGGCCAAAAAATCTGCACTAGTACAGGCTACGAGGTGAGGCATAAGTCTGTTCAATCGGCACTATTGCAGGCAGCAGGCGCAAAACAAGACTTTACAGACTTATGCCTCACCTTGTAGTTTACACTAGTGCAGATTTTTTGGCCCAATCAAATTCGCCATAAGACTCTAGAAGGAGTCTCCACAGTGCTCCTTCTAAAGACGGAATTTTATCTGCATGTACATGTACAGTATATACATGTACATTCCTCAAATAAGCATGAAGTTCTTAATTTGAGTATAGCTGTAGTTCTTAATAAACGCGAACGAATTTTCTGAAAGGATATGCTCTGAAGTATAGAAAAATGCAGAAATTCATAATGACCAATGACCTCAGTGGCGCTAGTAGCTACTAGATAGCTAGCTAGTAGATTAGTGGGTGCATAGCAATTTCTCGAATGGGAACATTTCTGCTGGAAAAGCGCGAGAATCCCCGCATATGTTGCTTTCGAAATAAGCCGGCAGGTGGAGGGTCGCTCGGTGGCGGATACCTTCAATGATCATTAATTGTTTTCCCGGTCAATTTCACCTATATGTACATTCATAGAAAAAGCGATCAAATTCACTTTGTGCTCGAGTTCAAACAAAGCAGACATCTTTGATGTGCACAACACGGGACAGAAGCAAAAAGTTCGTAAAGCCGGCCATACACGAAGCAAGTTACATGTACAGTATATCTGGAAACTTGGACTGAAAGTAATTAGGCTTCATTTATGTTTCTATAATTGACAAATTAAAACATTTCATTTCTCGTAATTCACATTCTAAAAAACAGAACCTTTTTGAACATGCCGTACGTATTTCCAGATATAACTTTCCTCGTGTATGAAAAGTTTAACACAAAAATATTCTTGGGCAATTCGTTTTATTTGCGTTGCAAGCTTACACACGGACAGTTCATTTCTACCACCTGTACCTCAACATGCGCAATACGTACATTAGGGAAACTCAAGAATGTAGTTCCACACCAGCAGTTGTGGCAGTAGTAAGTGGTAACCAATAGGAATGCAGTATTTTGTTTGACGTATATGCAAACGCACCTGCAGGCATTCCAATTGGTTTCCAAACGGCTACTGCCACAACTGCTGGTGTGGAACTACATTCTTGAGTTCCCCTAATATGTGCATGTTCAGTAGTACATGTTCTTCAACTGGAAGCTTATATTTGGCCCTTCGTCTGAGATTCTCTCTCATTCTCTCCCACAAAGCAAGGAGAGCAAATACAATCGAAGGAAGGCGTCTGTAGATGATTTCCAATAAGCAATTGATTTCTAAGCCAGAATCGGTCCTCCCCCCCAAAAAAGCCGAAGTGGAAAGTTGCTATTTACCCCTGGCATTCGTTAAGAATGGAAAACCGTATAATGGGGTAGGTTCAATGAGGAGCGATTTCGTTTATCGCCATATCATTTACGCCATAAGTAAGCGATCTCATTAACACCCACAGGAAACATTTTCAGAGAGCGGCAAAGCAGGAATGGATAGAAGAAAATTACTTTTATATACGCGGTTATGCGAAAAAGGAGGGGGAGGAGGAGGAGGGGGTGCGGAAAATCGTCTGGAGGCAAGGGCAGAATTAACTTCCAGAGGTTCTGAATCGCTAACTGAAAAAAAAAAATTGCCCCTAACGAAGAGGCTGCGTGCTTGTGGGGGATCAGAAAAAGAAAAAAAAAATAATGCTGACGAAATATGCTTATGATACATCCTTTGATGAAAACTGAACCGAAATGAGATACTTCCAATTACCCTATCTCATCCAATTAAATGCACTCGAATATGAATCGCAATTATTTCCAGCATCGCGTATAGAGAAGGATTGCGATACGACACGTACAGTGTATACTTTCAGAAGCGTAATTCGTTATAGCAAAAAATATATATATATATTTTTGTATATTTTCAATGCTAAATGTATACCGTGTTGTGGGGCACTTGATCGGTGGTCTTCAGCAATCACCTCAAGCACACACCGCGAACAATTATTTAAATGACCTGAAATTGCCCAAAGGCAGTCGCTTCATGTTTTGTGATTAGCAAAACGTATTGTCTCCTATATTTTCTTCAAACATCCATTCGAGAACCATTATGCAGAGTTCAAAGAACTTGGGTAAATCTTAAATCTAAGGTGTAAGTCGTTATCGTGCATAAAGTTTGAAAGCAAAATATTACAAATTCTCCATCGAAGATAGCGAAACGAAAATGTTTTCATATATGTTCATAGAAAACAAAAGATCCCTTGGCCCCTAGGGTATGTGACTATTAAATGCAATCATGACATGCCATTTTCACGAGTTGATATTATTTTAGCAAAACAGTCGATGTGCCACCCTCGTCGAAGCCCTGACCTGGTACACGCTAATCATCACGGCATGCAATTTTCTTAATTTGCATAAAATGAATCGCAATAGGTCCTCACCCGACTAATACACGTACATTTTGTTACTTTAGGCCATCCGCAACGCAATTTTGTGTTTAATGCGCAAAAAAAAAGCCCACGAGGGAATCACTAACAAAGCACTTATGGAAACATGAAATTTCTGCTAAAATAACATATTGGTGAGCGTGGTGGGAAACCATTTCATCGATTCTGCAAATATTTGCTCAACTCTAGTGAATATATCAAAAATTAAATCCGAAAAAAAGGGCGTCAGTGAGATCGCACCGCCAAAAAAGGAATTTTCAACCGTCCGCCATTTGTTTTAGCCATTAATAGTTTATTTGATATTAGCATGCAATAATTATTTCAGCATTTTTTACCGGCTATCATTCCGCATTCTGCGCGAGAACAAAACCAGTTTCAAATTTCAAATTTGATCGGTGCGAATTAAATATTCTGTTTCATTTATCCTCTTGGTCTTAACTTTGTATACTGTATACTATCCAATTATTTTCCTTACATGACGCAGACCATATCATACGGCTTGAATTAATTACAAACGCTGTAACTAGTTGCGCTGTCGTCGTTTATAGTCACGCGATGTAGGCATTTGTTAGCTTGGACAAAGTCCCTAGAGGGGCACCACTGGTACGTTAAAAATGAAATGAATGTTACGCTGCAGAGAAGTCTTTCATGCAATTACTTCAGAAACTTGCAGCGCTCGTTTTCGGAAATACACCACATATGTACATATACTAGTTGAGCATCCCTAAATATATAATCAGAAATGTTCAAAAATACGAAACTTTGGCTGAGACAGTTTCATCCCCGTTGCTTTCTGATGGTTCATTGTTCACAAACTTTCTTCACTTCCCAAAAGTATTACAAAATTTCGTTTTAGCTACAGGTATCACATAGTGCATATGAAATGGAATTTTGAGTTTAGACTCCCATCCTGAGCATTTCGGATAAGGAGTAATCAACATGGTATACGAATTATTAATGCAAACAGAGCACAAAAGTAGGGATACTCAGACAGAAGCTTTGCGAAAGGCACTTCTAGTTCTAGCAGAACTGAATCGCTTCCGTTTGAGTACCTCTAGTGATTGTCTGCATTAATTCGTTTTTCAGACATTACATACATGTATAACCAAAACATTCACTTTATATAAACGTAGCATCTCTTGTATATTTCGTTGCAACAGAACGCAAACATGCCCCATCTCTCACGTCCTCCGAAGCAACTTCCGGTATTTGTCATGAACTCAAAATGTCACTTGCTACCTGAGATGAAAATGCATCGTCCAAGATGGGGGATAAAGTTTCGCCGTACATTTTTCTGTCAAAAACTGTGGTTGTCAAAAATGTGTACATGTTGTACATGCAATCAGAACATCATCCAACTCGTTCCTCTCCCAGTTCGATCCATTATGGCCATTAAGATAACGCGGGTTTAACTCCGATGACATTTTCCCCGTTCATTTGGGAAGATTAGGGAAATAATCGCAACACGCGTACGTTTTCAAGTGGAATTGCCAGATTCGTCGTTATTAGCCATAATTTATTCGACGTGCCATGCTCGAGATTTCATTAGCGCTTATTTTTTGAAAGCCCATTTGGAAAAATAATCGGTTATCCAAGAGCGACAACAGCGTCGAGTTGGCCGTCCAGAAAAAAAAAGAGCCACATCGTTGAAAAATCAACGCTGCAAACTTAAGTTGCGAATAAAACCACAGCTTGGTTCCGCACATTAATTGCACCAGAAATTGCCAAAACCCATTACATTAATGAATCGCTTTTTCGTGTTTCAGAAAGGAAAAAAAAAAACAGCGCAAAAAAGGGGGGGACGAGGTGGTGATGAAGATGCTGACGACAAAACACTTCTTCCTCGGCAAACCAGAAATGACACGAACGGAAGGAAGTCGCAAAAAAGCCACGGCACCTCCCACGATGGACATCGCAGCGTGAAACCAATTGCTGACCAACCTTTCATCTTGGGCTCACATTGACCTCATGCAGGCCACCGCCATTCGCTGGGAGACAATGGGAATAGGGTACCGTAGGACATCGTTGCATTTAGTTATGTCAAGAATTGATCATAAACTAACATCCATGAAAGAGAATGAAATGAAGATAGCGCCACGCAGAATTTTATGATTGTGAAAACATTGCGCTAGAATTTAATTTAGATTTTTTTAGTAAAAATGATAACTGCGATAGGTGAAAATCGAAATACATGTAAAACGTATTTCAATAACTCCTTATGTGTTCAGTTTCTCCGCGCTTATTGATAATTCATCGAAATTGAAATTAACATGTGTTACCTCAACATTACTTAACGAGTTAGCCAATTGCAATTAAGTGGCAAACAAACAGATTTATTCAAGTTTAAGCTAAACTGCAAATACCGAGGAAAATCCATCAAAAATATTTTTTATCTATACATGACTGTTTCTTATAAGCTTTGTGGTTCGTCCTAATTCGTCGATTTCACAAAAATTTAAAATATCATACCATAACCATAACACTTCATGAGTGACACCTCAACATTTGGAAATAGCAAACGAGAAGAATTGTTCTGTGTTTTACAACTTGTGCTAAAGTCAAAAAATGTCAGACAGAAAATGTAAAACGCTTATTTCAATGTTAATATTATTGTTCTGTGTTTTACAACTTGTGCAAAAGTCAAAAAATGTCAGACAGAAAACGTAAAACGCTTATTCCAATGTTACTATTAGTGATGATCAGCAGTTTGGACACTTCTTGTTCGTTGCTCACATCACACCAGAAAAAATAAAGGATTGAACTCAAGACGTTTTATATCGGCCAGTTGTGTCCAGCGCCCAAGATAGCGAGGTTTGTCTGCATTTAGACGAGGAATACAGAGGGTGAAGGGATGAGGGGGGGGGGGAGAAGGGGGTGATGAGGCTCGAGTCCAACCATGATTAGTACGGTATAGAAAAAAAAAGCTCCAGCGAGCAAATAAATAGCAGCGCGCTACACAACAAACCAAGTAATACATTTCTCTGATTGAACTTAACTAAAAGCGTTCATGCTACACTGATTTAGGACCATTAACATTCAACGCCAATGATGTGTCGTGATAAATCAAAGGCTGGTTCGATATTGTTCCCTCACCGAGAACAGAGCCTCTGTTAGCTGCTTCATTGGTAAGCCATGGGAGGAAAGAGAGCAGACAAAAAGTGCACGACCGGGATGCAAAGCGCCGTACAAATCAAATTACTCAAGCTCAGCTGGAGTGCACTGCACCGAATAACACTAATTGCTGATTAGACGGAGAAGGACGCATGCACGGACTGCCAATGCATTTACTGCCTTATATAGGATCCGAGGGTTAATCACTAACCTTACCCTACCCTACCCTGCACTGCACTACAAGAGTCTATACCCCTACACCGCGATCTGCCCAACGCCTAATACTCCCATTTGGTGAAAAAAAAATACTGTTGGAAATGCGCGGAAAAGTAGATTGAGCCGATTGCGCGGGCAAAATGAATTACTCGATGCAACTATAAAATGGATTATTGGTATTAAAGACGAATTCTACGTGTCATAGACGTGCGCGAAGATAAATCAAACCACCATTAACCCGCATTTGCCGGTGACGCAACCCTGCAGGAAGCGTCGACTTGACATGTTAAGAACCTGAAGAAGCTAGGATAATGGCGCTCAATACGGACCCGTGTTGAGACTTTCCACTTTAGAAAATTAAAAAAAAAATAGTTCCAAATATTGGGTGTGTATAGCAAAATCATTCCCTACGTGAATCTACATCTATACAGTTATTGGGTATGAAGCATGTCCGAACCACTGCCATCTGGTTTTTTGGACGGGCAGGAAGTCCACTTGCGGATAATTTCCGATATCTATATATATATATTTTTTTGGATTAGAGACGATTTCACATCGGGCTAATTCGATCACATGCGAAATTACTAAACAGAAAATTGGATTCTTCATGGAGAATTGTGTATCAAGTGTGAGCAAGAATATTCACAGAATAGTTGGTTGTGGATTTTTAACGTTGGCCAATTCTCGCACAAGAAAATCCACGGATAGCACAACTTTAAAACTACAAATATCTGCAGTGATTCCCCCTCATGGAAAAAAAACAAACAAAAAAACTAACTGTATATTGCTGACCGGAGTTTCAAATATAACCAGTTTGCAAACAGTTTAATAGATAGTAGATCATATGCGTATACAGATACTAACACATTGCCGCCATTTTGCAAACTGAAAATGCCAGGTATATATACATGTAAACAGAAAAATCAGTTTTCAGGTAATGATCACTTTCCGTCAGTTTGGAATGTGTATACCACCTTAGAAACATTACATATTTCTGCAAAAGGTTGCATTGACGTTGAGCTCGTTTTCCAGTCGCTTGTTTCAGCTCCTTTCCTGCTTGTTTCCAACTACCTTTTTTAGCAGCTTTGGCGCGCACAATGATTGCTGGTACTGTATTATACTATAGAGTGATGTTCAGTGAGCTTGGTGGCGCCACTGCATGCGTTGTACAGTTCAAGGTGAACATGAAAAATGGCTTGAATTTTGCCCAGTAGTGATCCGTGTGCCACTCTGTGTCTTACAAGCCTACTTTGCGATTTCCAAAACGTTCAGCCTGGCTCGGCTAAGCGTTCTTCGCGTGCGCCCTCATTTAAAACGTGTGCTACATTCTTATCCCGCTTGTTGGCGCTAGTGTGCGCCGGGTGGCAATTAAGCGACTGGAAACAAGCTCAACGTAAACGCACCCAACTGGACTAAAGAAATACATTACTCTGCAATTAATAATTGTGCAATTCAGGGAAAAACGGTCGCAACCTTTTCTCAGTATACCTTTTTGTAATAGAAATTCCAGGGCAATTTTATGCGAATTTTGCGCTTTTTTCTCCGCACGCAGTCATTCAAATCGGAGAAATTCATTGCGTGTGCGTGATAGTTTCCCACAGAAGTTTAAGTTTCTCTTCGGAAAGCGAGAAAGCCCATTAACCACGTTTAAAAACACTGCATTTCGTTTCGTTCGGAGTAAAAGGATTTCGGAATCTCATTGAAGACGTCTAACCATGCCACGGTCTTAATACTTGCATTAAAAGGTTATTGCTGTAGATGTTTAGGTAGGTGGTGGTGAGGGATGGCGAATGGGGGGGGGGTGTAAAGCAATGAGGGCTAAGAGTACAGTACGTGGTTAGGGGGGGGGGGAGGGGGAGGAAAAGGGAGTAGATTATGCGAGCACCCACGCAGCAAGCTGAGGATTTCCATACACGAAAAACGATTCAGGCGTGTAAAAATATGAAGATCTTTTAAAAGTACTTTCAGGTTTCTGATAAATCTACCGAGCGTGCTATAATTTATCATTTCCAGCAACAAAAAAAGCGTTGCTGCAAACGGCGTTTGCGAGTGGGGCCTCCGAGATTTGCATTTGCCAGCCAATTAAAATATCATAACCTAGCTGACACATCGTGTGCTATAATAGAAGAAAAGGGTATTCATTTCGAAAGGACGTGAAATATATTTCGGGAACCCGAAGAAACGCGTGTCAAAAAAGATTTGTCTTTCGTAATTAAGTTGGCAAAATAAAGTTCCTCGAACATTCATCACCACTCCGGCTATTGTTTCCTTCATATCCCATTTGCTCAAAAATTCGAATAACAGGAGCTTTCATTCAACCAACAAAGAAGAAAAAAAAAGACTGGATGCAATTCATTATTTTTTTTTCCACGGGCTGGTGCATTAGACGTGCGAATACAACTTCTCACAAAGGTTTGGAGTTACTTATACTAGAGCAAAAACTTTCTTCCTCGCGAACTTAAAATTGCCAGGTAAAACTAATCAGGAAGTTACAGAAATGCGTGAAAATTTCATTTCATTTCCATATACAGTGACAGTTTTATTAGGACTCGTAATTAGCAACTGGCATTTTCATGTGATTGACCAAATGTTCCCTGTTCCTACCTTCGGAGCTTCGTTACTTTTTTCATCTTCTCAAGATGAATTTTGCGTAATTTCATTCACCTTGCTCATTCGTGAGCTTGAACAGGGTAATTCCCCCAGAAATTTCATTTTCAACTTCCCTGGACTTTCCCAGGTTTTAAAAAAATTTCCCTTACCAATGACAGCGTGAAAAATTGACATTTTCCAAAAATTAGTTTTAGTACTCGAAAAACCTAGAGAATTTTGAAAATTTGTACACGGAAAACGTGGAAAATTTAGCAAATCTATTACACTCCGAAAATGTGGGCAATTTTTTTTTAAATTTCTACTCGGAAAACGAGTCTTGAGCTAAAATCGTAGAAGTATACATTTTGGATCGCCATGACTGCGTTGAATTTCCATGACTTTTTCAGGTCATTTTCGAGCTCCCTGACCTTTCCAGGTTTTCCAGGTCTGGGGGAAGGAACCCTGTTGAATCTTCATCAACGATGAATTCACGGTTGAAACTCGTCCGTCACCATCCGAGGCAAACATGTGCTTCACTAAACATTGTCTCGAAACAAGAGCGAGACAAAAATAAATACAATGTTTTTTTTGCTCCGAAATTGAACCGTGAGCAAATGCTTTCACATCTGCCATTATGCCACTGCGCATTTCTGCTCAATTCCTGCTGCTTCTCCATTGTTTTTGCGAAATAAAGTGCAAAAAGTCCGCGAGAGACGTACGACAAAGTCAGCAAACTGTCAGTGCTATCAACGTCTGCTTTCGTGCCAACAATGCTTTTATTTTTCCAGAGCTTCATCCCCCCTCAATATTTCTGCATTGTTTTCCTTATCATTGTCCCTTATCCCTGACTTTCCAGTTCAGTGGATTCCAAAAGAGGGTTTCCACGTCGACTTCTGCAAAGGCCCGTGATGTTTTTCTTTATCAGTTTTGCCTTCGTTTTAATGAGTTAGCTGCTCTTGCCGTTGTCATCGCTTTATTTTCTGCAGCATGTTGAAATATCCGCCTTGGTAAATCTCGGAGGATCTAATTTTCCCCATATCCTAGCAGTTCTTCGCAACGTCGATGCTCTCCATTAACTAAATTCTGGGTTACGCAGATCATCGGCAGCCAGCAAGAGGAAATTAACACCCGTTACATTTTGAAAACATCTAATAAGTTGTTTTTTTTTTCTTCCAAGGTCGAAAATGCACCGTATTGATTTGTATTCTGCGAAGGAATGCACCAGCCAAACCTCTGGTAGAAGCAAAGGGGTAAATGAACAAACAACGTTCAAAATAATGTGCATTGGAAGAGTTTTCCAATAACGCGCTTTGTCATCCGCTGGGAGGATTGCAATTCCACGTAACCACAACTTCCACCATCTAATGCTCAAACAGGGTGGCCACAGGTCAGGGAACTCAGGGAAAAGTCAGGGAAATTTTCCCAAATAAAAGCAAAATGCTATGCATGCACTCAGTCTGCTAGCAGCTCCATCCCCAATCCTCTTCAGCTAGACTCGTAACAAAATCCAGTGTTTTGCCAAGCTTCTCACTGTCATTGTTATTTTTGATTATGACAACAAAATTGATATGCATTAACGAGTAAGTTTTGGTCTTGGAATTTTGGATTTTAGTCAGGGAAAAGTCAGGGAAATTGAAAATTAAAATTTTGTTTGCAACTGTCAAGTCATGTCTTAAAACTGTATTCTACAGTGAAGCATCAGTAATTTAATGGAAAAAAAACGTGAAATGATGCATTATATATCTGAGAATATACCGGCATCATGTGACCTCTAATTCGCTCTGTCGGTTAAATATTACCGTGTGACACGTTCTTTTACTTGATGATACGATGAAATTGTCACGTGATACTGGCTCTGATGCAACTCTACATGCAGTTACGTCCACATGTACCGAAGGAAATTAACATACCAAGAACGTTTGTTGATAACTGCTGCCATTTTTTGTACATAAATTAAATCGTTGCCTAAATTGTTTATAAGTCTTCAGAAACAATCGGTCACCAGCAACTGAAAGTTCCTCTATGTTCCCTCCAGTATAGACATACAGCATAGGGTCCATCGAGAAACGCAAGTTGCGAATGTGATTCTTGTGCGTTCATGCGTTCATTTTCTGATGATTTATAAGACTGTTTTATTTTGTTGCAAACATTCCGAGCCATATAGTCGTCAACAAAATTTTAATAATGCAATATTTTTACACGCGCGTCATCGTAAAACTACGAATTTTGAATTTAAAAGCAGATAACGCATTCTCAAAGAGCCAAATCGCGTGCATCAGAAGCTCGTTGCAGGATGGCACCTCGAAAAATATCTTCAAAATTAATTTTTTTTTTCACCAAACTTCTCGATCGGAAAACGTAATTCACGCAAAGCCCTTTAAAAGCAGACACCCAACGATAAATTTCCAATTTAATGTTTTATTTTAAGACAGGAAGCAATTTCCAAGGGCATCAATGCACGAACAAATATTTTCGAATGTGCCCCGAATTCTCAGGAAAGGTAAAAAAAACGCAAGTTTCCTAGCTATTCAATCTCCTTTTTTTTTTTTTTTTGGCAATATATCCTTACTCTATGACTGGCTCGTTGACTGATTGACTGCGTACTGCGAGGCTTTGTACGGAGGCTCACGAGGGCCATCCATTCACACGAGTGAATTTGCGGATGGAGGAATAAAAAAAAATCAATAAAGTAATGGGTTGCGGGACAAAAAAAAGGACACTTTTTTCTGAAGATCTTCGACTGCCGCGCCATATTTCTCTCGCTTTTTTTATTTAAAGAAAAAGAGGAAAAAACAGCTTTCGGAGGCGATATTATCATATTGGTCTATTGGTCCAGTCAATATTATTATATGCAAACAGGAAAAGACTGCTTATGTGCTGAAATTTGAAATTCAAAGTGCTCATTCCGTCAAAATCCATTCAATCTCGGGCCATGCACGATGCGATCGAAGCGCAAAATGGCACTTTTTCATTAGATTTAAATCGGCAGAGTTTAGATTGAAGGAAAAAGCAGGAGTGGGTGGGTTGGGGGGGCGAGGGACTCGTGTCAAAGTGATGAATTTCAAAATTAGATTGTTGTCCATCAGGAGGTGGCACTCGGGCTTTTTTCCCCATCCGCTCGGCCTTATTATGAATGGCACATTGGACCAGAAGAGGAGGCGACTTCGAAATGAAAACTCGAGAGGAGGGCGTTGGAGGATCAGCCAAAATTGCATTATTATACGTTTTCTGGCATGTCATGTACAGTGTGCATTTCGCGTGAATCCAATCAATAATGGGAATTAATGGCCTCGATGCTTCTGGAAAGTCGACAGAGATGACCGACCCAACACCGCTCTATGTCCAGTCACATTGCGAATGGCGAATTCCACCAATTGTCCAAAAAGTGTACGCTGCATGGGGTACACCGAGTGTACGGCTTAGCTGCACTCGTTCCGTTCCATTTATCCATGGTGCACCCTGCTGGACTGTTCCATTCGTCCAAACAACGTGCATTGAGAGTACACTGACTACACACTGCCGAAAGAGCCGGCGTAGTCAGCGCCTCCAACATGGCGGATTATATTTCGTCTGCTGTTCTTTTCTGACTGGTTCTTTTCGAAAATGGCGCTGCTTGGGCAGACGATTTGCACTCGCCTGTTCCATTTAAAAAAATTGGTGTGATGCACCGATGACGTCATGAGGACGCACTGAACATAAAATGACGCTACACCAACTTGCAATGGAAGGACACTGCTCTACACTAGTGTGGACAATTGGAATTCGCCAAAAGTAAATCATATATTTCGTCATTTTATAGAAATACGGATTCTTAGCATTTTTTTTAGACGACAACAATAACATTGCATAATGTGTACTTCGATTTGTCTTAATTAGTTTCGATGTCGGTGTTGTAGTTGTGCACCATTAAAAAACCATTAAAAATGCCGTAAATAAGTAAAACAAATTGCCCAATTTACTGCTATTTTTTTTCATGCAATTCAGTAACTCATTTTTAATTTGTTCTCGTAGTGAAAGCATTCAGAAAAGTCCACTTTCTTATTAGATAATTAGTTAACGTCATCATCACCGTCTGACAAAATAGTGCTGTTGAAGGCAATATGTTGATATTGAGCAATTGGTCCAGTCGATACTATGCATCATCATTAACCAAGTGATATTAATAATTGAGTGAAACGGCAACAAAAATACAGTTAATGGCCATTTCTCCAAATTTTTCGGGGAAAAAAATTAGCAATAACCAGTCAATTGTTCGCACTTTTTAAATGTCAGGCCGCAATTTCATATCACTATTACACGTATAACTTAATAGAATAAGATGATTATCGACAGACAAAGAGTCACATCAACACTTTCAAATTGCATCGCAGAACCCAGGAGATATTTATTAAAAAATGGGATATCTCTCAAAATAAAATAAAAATGCCTTCTGCCGTCCTTTCAAAACAGCTTCTCATATTTTTTCCTCCTTAATATACAGTAAGTCAATACGAGTTAACTCTTCCAGGACCATAAGCGACGGTAAATACGACGCAGTCCAATTTTTATTAAATTTTTGGGGATGGGAAATGGGGGTATTATTAAAGTTTCATACCGCCTCATTTCATTAGCTCTCGAAAATTGTCTAGACAACAGCACACAAAAAATCAGCTATTTGCAATAGAGAGATAAAAAGGAAAGGGGCAAGGGAATCGGGATATTCTATGCATAACTTAATTTGATCTAGAAATGAATTATAAAACTCAATAATAATGGCTCTTAAATCTTCAATCTGATTTCATGAATAAAGAAATGCCAAAATGTCAGTCTAAACTACTCATAGAATCTCACATTTTTATCGGAAATGTATATCAATATGCATTCACGAACCTTGTAGCTTGAGAGAAATTTACTTAAAACCAAGTCGACGCAAATATATTTATGCATCATGTGTCCCATTTTAAACGATCCACCCAAACATCTCGGAACATGCGTTTACGAAACAACAAAAAAAGTTTTGGACAAATATTGTTCGTTTCGAAGGGGACCACAAGATGGCGCTATCTGATTTAACATAGATGGAGCTGTTATTTAGGTATAAAATCAGTGTCGCAATTATTTTCTGCAATGGTATCCCCCATTTGTTATTACATATTCGAATGCTACGTAAAAATACATTATAGTAATGGCATATTATTTGGAACATTGATTTTGAACATACCGACCCATCATAGGCGCCACCTAGCGACCCCTTAGAATATCTTGTGTCTAGAACTTTTTTTTTTCGTAACAAGTTAATTTCCTAGATGTTTCAGGTGAATTCTTTAAAACGGGACACCCAGTATACAATATAGTTAATATAAATATATACTACGTGAAGTACTTGTTTCGAAATAGGGAAATACGACACGCAGGCAGCGTTACTAATTTAAATCGACAGTTCATTAATCGGTGATTAGCCAGACAATAACGCAACTGGCCGTGCAATAAATGACGTATTACGGGAAAATCAAACTCACCAATTTCTCCTTCAGCGTTTCGAGACTAATGTTGTACACCATATTCCTGCAAGAAGATAAAAACGAGAGCGATTAGACCATGGCGTTATTAAAATCAAACACGCGGCATAAAAGCTTCCTGTCAAATAAATGACGGTAATCGCGCATTAATTAAACGCACAATTTGAGCCTGAAATTGGACAGGGCTGGACATCGCTCATTAACTTAAATCCCTCCAACCCCCTTCATGACTATTCATAATGGCCAAATTATCACACAATTAATTATGACCGCACAACGTCGTTATAACGAGTCATTATTTTTAATAAGGGTTCAGGCTGGTTTTTTACCGTGCGGCGACCAGATAGAGCGCCGTAGTAATAAAAAGCCAGTAACTATAAATTTTACATAATTTGCTACCATAAATTTTGAAACAGTATGACGGTTAGCGATGTGAGGCATTTGCGCAAACACGAATGCACGACGCCTATGGCGCTAACGAGATTACTTTTCTTTCCAATTTCTAGAATGGGATATCGCCCTGATATTAATAACAGATCCATGAGCAGTTGCTCAGAACGGAACGAAAAAAAAAATGGTGATTCCGAGAAAGTGCCATTCACCTTCATCTGCTATTCTTCGAGCAAAAAACCTAAGATAAATTGTGCAAAAACTGTTAATTTATGCACGCACTTAAGCGTAATTCAGTTGCTTATGATAACCCATTTCCATCAGTTTCTCGCAATTAACGAAATAAAAAACACTAAATATGAAAATAACAACTCGATGATCCGATTCCGAATTAGTCGAGAAATGAGACTTCGTGCACATGTATACTGCATAACTTTCGATCCAGTTTTAACACAATAAAACATGTTTTAGAACATTTGTGAAAAAATGGGAATTATACTAATCCTATTTATGCATCTTTGAATGAGTCCCCCCCCCCCCAGGAATTGAATAAAACAAAGAAATTACGAACATTTCGTGTGGCAATTTGGGAACTAACCAATTGTGTGTTTTAACGTTCTCCTAATACCGCGTCCATCCACCTTTTCTAATTTTGCTTTTCAAACGCAAAAAGCGTGGCTGCGATTACACGAAAATTACAAACTTGCTGTTTACTTATATCAAACAAAATTCCCTAAAACGTATTCCTTAAATTAGATCGAATGCTGAACGTACATATATACAATCGTACACTTACAGGGTTTCCCCCAGAACTTTCATCTTCATTTTCAATTTCCCTGACTTTTCCAGGTTTTAAAAAAAAATTCCCTGACCAGCGACAATGTGAAAAATTCACGTATTTTTTCAAAACTGACTAACGACAATTTTGACAACTTGCATAAAATTTCTTTAAAAATTGGAAATTTTGCAAATTTGCATTCGGAAAATGTGGAAATTTTTGCAAATTTGTACTCAGAAAACGAGCCCTGAGCTAACCACGTAGAAAAATTAATGTTGGATCGCCATGACTGCGTTGAATTTTTCTGACTTTTTACAAAATAAGCCATTCTTCCCTGACTTTCCGACCCTGTCTCCCAGACAACGAGGTTTTCCAGGTCTGGGGGCCGGAACCCTTACTTAAGTGGTGCCGGATAATCCGCAATCCGGTTAATCCGATATCTAGCCAAAACGTTCTTCGTATAGACTTAAGTCCAATTGTCAGTTACGGGGACAAGTTTTTCCTACAATGGAACTCAAGACTATAAAGCTTCGCGAATCGTACTTTGCCAAGCAGTCGCGCAGTCACGTCTCGAATCGGCCATATAATCTCGAGTTGACTTTTCTTAATTAAAACCAATTATAAGCGTGTCGATTTTGCCCACGTGATTTCACGATTAAGTACGATTCGTAAAGTTTTTATCCGAGTACCCCCAAAATTTGAACATCGCGGCTACAGATGCATGCTCAACATTTTAACGGGATACATGTACTGTATGTCGTAGTGAAAACATTAATCAGAAATCCAAGTTGAAAAAGAAAGGAAGAAAAAATCAAGTCGAATCATACACAGTATAGACGTTAATATCTGCCATGAGCAAACAATGGGAGGCAGCATGCAGCCTCTGCTAATCAACAAGAAAACAACAATAGAAAGTGGCAGGGCCACGTACGTCACACGCACGCTCGTGTGAAATCATTGTAAAATGGTGGCGTCAGGCATCTTTTCCCTCGCAACGCTGCTGCAGTTAGATCATTCAGCTGAAACTATGATAAAAAACAGGGCTATTTCAGCTGGAAAACTGAATTCTCGTCGCCTTTCTACACACTGGTCGCCATGGCGACGAACAAGGGGAGCTAGAGAGAACGAGTGGGGATCAATGGCCTGAGTCGTTGGCGAATTGCAGCTGACGCCCAAGAATATTGGCCGTTGCAAAGGCCCTCCGATGCTTTAGTCGGTTCCACTCGCCAGAGGTCACAATTCAGGTACGGCCAACGACTTTCTTGGCTCAGGGTTTGGGTTGATGGATCGACGGAACTATTTTTTCCCTTCTTGCGTGGGGGAAACAGTCGCGCGGAAGGATACGTTCCTCGGGAAATTTTTGGGAAAAAAAAAAACCCCAATCCAATCTAAAATTAAACGTGCAGAACACGACACTGACGCTAACGGAGATGTTAGGTGGTTTGTCACTGCGAAAGCATTCCTGAGGTGTTTTTTTTTTTATTGCCCGAACTTGGGATATATTTGTAGCAGCCACACACGCGTATTGTTATCTCGCTACCACTAGTGACGTCATCGGCCTTAGTGGACTTAAGTTTAACCCTTTCATGCCCACCGGTACTTTTAAGTACCAGCTATTCATAAATTTATTGCCCCTCAGAAATTGACTTTTG
>JAQGBX010000601.1:0-33160 GCA_034698745.1 Megaphyllum sjaelandicum | reverse complement strand
ACCCTTTCAGATATGAGTCGTCTGCTGTATCATCGATATCGTGCAGACGAAGCGTTGATAGCAGCGCCACCGCCAAAGTTTTGGCTATTTCCCTTTTATCTCACCGACACTCGACGGGAACGCCAAACTTAAATTTGCAAAACTTGATTTTCTAGTTTTTAGTTTGCCAAAAACAGTTTGCTACGCCATTTTTTTTTTCGTTGCCACAAAAAGTTTCAATTTAAAGTTTTTAGTTTTGGTTTGGTGATAGTGTGTACCCGACTTAAGAATTCACTAAAGAATTCACTAAAGCGGTAATTTCACTAACAAATCACGTGGACTTGGCACAGACCAATGGGGCTAAAATTTTTACAATGTAATTTTGCTCTAAAAAGAAATACAAAAGCATCGATTGTTTCACCAAGATGGCGTCTACAATCCATGCAGATTGTATATATTATAATTTTTAACAAGATATTCTCCGTGAAAGCGGCAGTGAAAAGGAACGCTCTGATGCTTGCAAATTTTGGGAAAATCGTTTGTTGCCCAAAACGAGATAACTTTTTTCGTGACAATATAATTTCATGCAAATCGGCAGAGCGTTGAAATAAGACGATTTGCTCAGTCTAACTTAACGTTATCGTGGCCTAGCGTGGGTTGTTTTTATTGTGCATTAGACAAATAAAATGCATGACTTGCTGCAGTACATTCTAAGATACGTGCAAATTTTGTCACGAGTTAGTAAGTCAATCAAAAGTCTCCTGGTTAGTATAGACATGGCGAATTTAAGCGTGTACAGAACAAAAAGCCAGCAAATCGCATCATGCAGCCCCTATAAATACTCGAAAATCACCAAAACTGTGTCACAATACAATGCCTCGATTGTACAATGTAGATCACAGAGAACGAAATCAACTATTTTTAACAAATCTGGAAAGCGCATAAACTCGCGTGTCACGTCGATGGTGCTGCCCTCATTAAATTCGATTAATTACCGATCTGTCTGACGTGAAAATTACAAATGTTAAATAATGTGGCCAGCATGCACTATGGCTCATTAGTATTTTTTATAGCGAATCGAATAAATAAAACAGCACCATTTAAACCTCATTCAAACCGCCTTTAACCTTTTCGCACGATTAAGTTATTTGAGCACTAGTTGACCCCACGCTAAGTGTGGCACCCATTTCAGAGCAAATACCTGTCACGAACTTTACATTAGGCATGTGCTTGTCTCTGACTCTTGGGAGAGCAGCACGTGAGGGTAATTATGCAACACGTGAAATATACAGAAGTTAAGACCTGCGGCAATACACGCATGCAAGAAAAAACTATACATTCTTTGTAATAATCACGAAACGCCGAAGCACTAATGAGAAAACGCAAACGTTTGATTCGAAAGCGGGGACATGATTAGCCGGTGAAATGACCAACGGTCAGGGAAGTGACCTGCATTAATTGATTGCGTAAATTTGAGGAAGAAATGGATGGAGCTACTCGAATATTGACGACAAGTGTTGATACAGCATAAAACAAATTACTCGTTTTACAAAAATGGTACATTGTTGTTGGCAGTATAGGCTCAACAACTTTGCTTCTGGAATCTTCAAC
Source organism: Megaphyllum sjaelandicum (assembly GCA_034698745.1). Classification (NCBI taxonomy): domain Eukaryota; kingdom Metazoa; phylum Arthropoda; class Diplopoda; order Julida; family Julidae; genus Megaphyllum; species Megaphyllum sjaelandicum. The sequence continues at coordinate 31,570 of JAQGBX010000601.1, read as the reverse complement.
GCAATACCATTTGATCGGACATGGACTTTGACCTGTTACCTGACACTAAAGATTATGTATCGACTGATTATCAAACGTTTAAATGTTCCGTAGCCAGCAGGATCTAAGAACGTGTTTGCTGAGGTATTAAAATGGACGTGACGTGACTATCAAGTAGTTGACGAAGTACTAAAATCCATATGTATCGGGAATTATCTGCTTTTCAAATGTTAACCAGTGCTAAAGCAATAGAACACATTTTCCAGGTTACTGACATTACTGGCCATTTGAAAATTTCATCCAATGTTGGATTTTTAAGACTTCTATAACCATAGTTGAATTTTACAACTGATAATGCATTGCCAAGCCGACAAGTTTGAGGACAGAACAACGTCACATATTGCGTATTTCATTCCAATGGCCATCTTCATATGATCATATCACAGAGATTCTAACCTAACACGTGTATATTTAATGTTGCGTATAAAACGAAATATTTCCCAATAGTCGCAATGAAGGACGTACAGTATTCTCACGTGGTATCACCCACAACATCACGTGTAGTTTGTTTTGAACGAAGAACATTGTTTTTCAATCATCAGTTTCATTGCCACCAAACTGTGGCATGTATGAAACGTGTTTCACCTTCCGAGTGTTTTTGCAGAATTTCCAAACCACAGAAAAGAATTGAGGGAAAACTGAAACAAACGAGTTTAACGTATACAATAAACGACAATGAAGACAGTTGCTCTTCCACTGAAACCATACCGTTCTGACCGCATAATATTCCCAGGCATTGTTGACCATTGTGATGCTATGGGATTCTCCCACCAAATTATCCATGCACACGTGAATGAATTATAGCTTAACAATAAATTCGTGGTAGACACGCAAAATTGTTAATGAGATTTCTGAAATGGAATAACTGGAGTAAACATTTCCTACTTCATCTTATACGAACACGAGGCCTGAGTTGGTATATTACGCAAAGATCGTGAACGTGCAGAAAGGTTCATGCCAATAAATTACAAAGTTATGGCCATGCGTAATGTTTATATTTTATAACAAGCGCGAGGTGCGCGTATAAACCCTTTTAACAAAATGGCAAAGATCGGGAAAGGTTATCTTAGAAGAAAAAAAATAACACGCATTGTTTAAAATATGAGATTAAAAAGGTCGGGTGAATATTAGTGCTCGTAATGAAACAATGAAAAGTGCATATAGACTACAGAATATCAGACCGGAAATCGGTATTTTTGTGTCATTGAATCACTGCCATCACTGGAAACGCCGCCAAACCAGCAGCAAATAAGTGCAATAAATTATGCAGACCTGCTAAACTTTGACTCGAGTCCATATCGCGAATTTATGTTTCATTATACCTTTTATGAATACGTTATATGCATTAAGTGGACTAGTAATGAGCTATTTTCACTCAATTTTAATTTGCTCGAGTCCATTTAAAAAAAATTAAGCTGATAATTTCTCCATTGTATCCAAGAATCCGGTTCGTAAAATGCACAAATTATAAGGGCACCTAAGAAAATTGCGGTCATTATCCACTCGTGCATTTTAATATTTGCACCTCTTCATCACGAAAATCGTGAGAGCTTTGAATGATATACAGTATATCTTTGAATTTTTTATGTCAATTCAGTGCCTTAAAATTCCTGAACGGCAAATATCTTTGAAACTAAGCCTCACGATATAGTTTTTTCTTCAATTAATAATTTAGTTTTGAATATGAGAATGCCCTAATTATTATGAATTTCGGCGTTTCCTGATTTCCAAAAGAACGTCAGGTGCTACAATTAGGAGACAGTTAGTATATATGCTAATGTTAACGAATAAAACCAACGGTGAAAAATCAACGTAAAAACACAAAGTTTGTAATTTGCAAGTGCGCATATTTCGTATGTCAAATTTGCTCTCAATGCATGAATATAATTTACAGTTTATAAGCGCAAAGTTGTTTTATGGCGTTTAAAATTAGCACAAAATGAATCAACCTAATTAATAATTATCATTAAAAAGCTTATGAGAGTATGAAATTTTGAGAGCACGGAAATATTTTATAATAAATTTATAATAATTTACCAAATCCCATGTATTACATTTTTTTTCCCCAAAATGTAAATTGCAAATACATTAAGCTCGATGCTGAATGAACTGCAATTTGGTCACTGATCTACTTTTCGATGTATATATAGACTTAATATTGAACATACTTAAAACCGGAACAGAGTGAATTATTTTTAAAAAATCATAAAAGGCATTCTTTCAATAATCTTCACACGTTCCAAACAATTTACCTCTAATCTACCAATTTTAGTAATACTTAAATTGTACGTATGCCTGTTTTTGTAAAACATTTATCACCAAGCTGGAAAACGAGATCAAAATTTTCCCAAATGAACAATACTGTATGTAAACACCCAAATTCAGGATAGACAAAGAATAAAGGTAAATGGCAACTGAAGTATGCGCTTGTCAAAAATTTCAACGATTCATGCTCATGTAAGTTATTTTTAATCCGTAAAACATTTCACTTAAGGAATAGATTAAAAATAACTTCTCAAGATAGAGTGAATAAATGCCGTGGATTTAACTTGTAGAAGATGGATTTGAATGATGGAAGAATTACACGCACTTAAACTTAAAGGATGCCAAGTGAAAATACATGCATGCATTTTACGTGATTTTACAGAGACCACCCTGGCATTATATGCGAAAATCGGAAATGGAATTTTTTTTGTTGATAATTTGCACTTTCATGACTATAAAGAAACAGGTCACAATATTAAAACATGGTATTAATATTTACTAAATAAAAAGTGCAACCTCGTCTACTCGAGTACGCTGTCAATTGACTGGTGCTATACGGCAGGCGTTTTTTCAAGCACCAAACTAGTAATTTTGAGTCAAAATTTGAGAAAGTTTGGGACCAGACAATACGAATCAACCGAATGGCGTCATGTGATGATAGTCTGTCCATTAATAATAGATCGTCAGCGCAGCTGTGAAAAAATCTGACAAAAACTTTATAACTGCCGTTGGGTTTTTGAGAATACTTAACATAATGATACGGTTATTCATATACTTGATAAATTCAGTTTGATGGGAAAATTATCCCGGCCATTTCTGGCTTAATATTGGTTTGAAAGATTTGTCTGTCTAGTTATGCAATTGTCGCTTTTTTATCAGAATATAACCAACTGTCTAAAATTGAATATGAAGCATTAAATAGTTCCTGTTAACAACTTTTTCGCATAGTGAATTATGCATTGGTCTGAAAGATTTACGTCTATCTAGCTATGCAATTGTCGCGTTTTTATTGGAATATAACCAACTGTTGAATATTGGAATTTCTAAGGACGCCCCATCTATAAATCATAGGATAAATAGGTTGAGATTGTTATTATGCAAACCAATCAGCACACAGTGGGCATTTCTTCCTTCAGCTCTACTCTGATCATTCCGAAACTATCGCTAGGGGGAGTTGCCGTAGTTGATGGCGAGAGCAGCGCCTCTGCAGCAATTGGCGAATACAGATATTGAACAACGCAAACAAATGTAAAATTACACAGGTTTCGACACATTTTGATTCAATGTTAAATGTGTAGTTGAATTTTCAAATATGACTCCCAGCTAAACGATTTACTTTTGTTGGCAAATTATAGTCTAAGACCTGACCACTTTCGAAATGTGTCGCCGAATCATAGTAATTCTCCTAAAAATCTAAAAAATATTTAAAATTTGAAAAAAAATATGTAATTGCAGTATAAGCACCTAAAAGGCTTATTTAATAGCATGCATGCAAGGTGAACCACATAAGATCCTTCAGTGCACACACCAATTACCAAAAATATATGAGACAATTTAAAAAAAAAATAGTTATCGGAATAAACGGGAAGTATAATTATTTTAATGGCACAATTAGAATCAGTCGATCGTTATTGCGTTTCTTTTTCGTGTACATTTACATTCGCATTGGAATTGTTAAGCAAACCGGAATTGCTCGAGCGTCGACTTTAGGATCAAAATAATGGTACATGGCCATGCAGTTTATCCTTTATCGCCATTGTTTAAACGGTTGATATTTTAGGAGGAAATATATACAGCGATTGATACCAAATTGGTGTTATAATGATCCCAAATTGTCAATTTCGAAATTGCCTTTGGCACCTACATGTATCTGAGCCCCAATTCAGACTTAACGAAATAAATGCTGTTAAAATGTATGCAAATTGAGCAATTTCGTTTTAGAAAGTGGCCAATATTATGTCTGGTGGTCTTGGAGTGAAAAATCCAGAAAGTGAAATGTCGAAATAGTTGCAGACTTACAAATTTAATGCCTTCATAGTACAGCCCAACGAAACATTGTTGCGAAACAGTGTTTCCACATCAGATTTTGTAAAATGTTTCACAAAACATTTTTTCAAGAAACGGATCTAATAAAACACTTTCATGGCATTTCTCCGCGACCCATCCGGTGCAGTAGTACAGGTGTGTGTTGTTTCACCAACGTGTTTGCAATTTGGTATCTATGTTAATATATTCTTCACAAGATGTATTGTTTTTTAAGTCTTTAATTGTATAATAATGGAAATGGACCACACAACTGCGCCGCACGATTCACGTCTATTTTCTACTTTAGTGAAGCATGCTCGGAATACTCAGACATTTTCGCCAAGTTGGTATACTGACCTCCCGACCTAATTTCATAACAGAAAATGCGCCAGAAATATTTCGTATAATAAATATTCAAAGATAAAAATTAAAAGCTGCAAAACTTGAAACATGTACACTGTAGATGTGATAAAATCCTCCTCTATAAACGCCGTTAGTACTGGTGGGAGAAAAGAATTCTAGTTTGTTTGCACAAAGTATAATTAATGTCACTTATGCAGCTTAGATTGAATGTTAACTAGAAATTGTGGTCGGTGGTGCGTTTTACTCCGATTTGTACGTCCATTTAAGAAATAAGCGTATGTAGAAAAAAATGCGTTTCCGAGTGTAGGTTTCACTGAAGGGTTAAATTTGGCCAAAGCTGCGAGAAACACAAAGATGAACTGTAAAACGATAATTTCAAAGATGTACAAGTTATGATGCCACTAAAAGCATCCTTGCCTTTCACCTGGCTCCAGATATTATAAAACGAGAACAGATTGAAATTGAGATAACGAGCTCCTCTTCCCTTTTAAATTGGCCGAAATGTTGATATTATCTAATGAATGGGGTTGATAGAACTTAACAATGGCTTACAGGCATGCCAAATGATTATACTCCATTAAACGTGAGGGCAATCTCGCCGAGCCAGCTCCGAGCATGATAACGACTTATTTGACATATTTTCAATTTTGATCTTTTAATTGCCAAGGTTATCACGAAAAACGCAACGCGGAAGTGGAACATGGAAATGTTCTCATTTGAAACGTGCTTCTAGAAGCCATTTTCAAAGGGTCATTAATCATAGAAAGGATTAATTCCCCTTTCTCTTTAAGTCGCAAAGCTAAACAATACATTTTTTTTAATGGAAATTGTTCTTTCATGTTTGTTCAATCCTCATAAGGAATTAGTTAAGATTTATTTGTACAATTCTGAAAGTATCCCAACCATAAAATTCAGCGTTGTATAAACATCATAGATGACAATGGACACAGTTTTATACAGTATAAACGCTGAATTTTATGGTTGGGATACTTTCAGAATTGTACAAATAAATCTTAACTAATAACTTATGAGGATTAAACAAACATGAAAAAACTTTTCCAAGCATCATAGACGGCAGTGTACAGTTTTATACTGTGAGGATTGAACAGGCCATAGCAAGTGACTTTCGTCGAAATTCCGTAGGAGTGCTCAGGCAGAAGCTTTACGAATCGTACAATTGACAACCGTGAAGTCACGCGTGCACAAAATTGACAACCTATAATTGTTCAAGGTTTTAAACCAATTATTGCATTCCCTTTCTACACGAAATTCCACGACTGTCCTAGTGACGCCGACCTTGCAAACATCGACATGTAAGTTATGTAACGAATCTGACCTTCAGGTCATCCTCAGATCTCCGAATCTGGAAAAGACGCCGTTTGAAAATTGAACAATCGACATAAAGAGAAGTACGTTTAGATATGTAGAAAATATATTACATTCCGAGACCCAAAACCTTTTGGGCGCCGACATGACTATAAAATTTCCCCCACACAAACTTTGTTACGCGCACAAAATTATTGAAAATCACAGGGTAACATTACCTTACATTACCGTGTTGTTTGAAACATTTTCGGCAGCATGTTTGATACTCTCCGATTAGCGTTTTTAAGACCGTTGTGCCAAAGATCCTATGGTTGTGCGTTGAGGAAACAATTGCGAGCTAGTTGGGTCATTCCACGTACACTGTATACAGTATAGTTAATTGGTTATAATATGTTTGAGTACCGAAATTTACCACTTCGTCAATACCCCCAACTGCAATAGCATGTTCCAATGACGTCATTTCCAGCATACAAAATGACGCGATTGATCAAAAATGGGGACTAATAATTAGCCTGTTTGGTGAAATTTAAGTGTCCTTTTAAATTTTTAGTGTGCATGCGCAGAGACACAGCACTCCCTAGTGACGAAAAAACACTGAAAACCGAATTACCGAATACACTTTCAGTTTTAGTGCGCATGCACAAACGACAATGCGCAACCGAGTGGTAAAAAATGCAAGCCTGAAAAATGGGCAAAATGTGGCGCCATCCAGCGCCACTGAAAACTGAAAAGGACTATTAACATTTATTTACCAAATATAGAAAAATGAGAACTTTATTAATCATTAATTAAGAAATCGAATTTTAAAATTTTCTAAACCGTTCGGAGACGATGGATGTGGTTGGAAATTTGGAATAACAACGACATGATAGAAAATTGATGATTATTGTGTTATAATCACTCTTGAATATAAAGAGAAACTAGCAAATTATGTACTGTATATATGCTGAGTGGGTTTTAGACAGTAAATAATATTATTAGTCAATTCACACGTGTGCAAAAAATTAAAGAAAGAAAGAAACAAAAAAAGACGGGGTCTTGCATGCCCGTCTGGACTTCAACTTTACATGATTTTTGGACTTTTTTGCACGAATGTTCGGACATTGGTTCAAATCCCGGACGTTCGTCGTCATTTTTTTCTTCTTTTTTAATTTCTTTTTCTTTTGTTTTAAATTTCTGAGGGGGGCTCTCAGGTTCCCCTGAAAGAACCGCGCTCGGGTATTAGGAAGCCGTCGATGCCCCCACTGCTTCGGGTGTGTAGCAGTTATACATGTACTGTACATCACCCATCGTTGCAGTTCAGCTCCCGAGCTGCATGAGCAAATGACCATGGTCAGAATCTATACTCGAAATTTGACGAAGTAAATACATGTACATGCATATATATTTTTTAAAAAGGGCATGTCATAACATGTAATCCATTTATTAGGTCCAATTAACGACAATAGGTCAAAAAGTTGAAGCTATTCCCAGCACTTAAGAGAAACATGGAGTACCAATACAGGCAAAACATGTCATGAGCTAGATCAAAATGTTCTAATCGATTACAAAAAATATACACGTACTAGTATATGCATGCGGGGAAAAAGTAATTACCAAGATCTCAACCATGTATACTGTATGGGCAACCGTTTGGAATCCCATGCTGTTTTTATCAGGAGCTTTTCATTTTTTATGTTTATTTTTTACTGATATATTAAATTTCAACCCTTACATTATGAATGAGAAAATGTAATAAAAAAAACTCCAGGAAGGTATGTAACCTATTCTTTTCATAGATGCGAAGATACCTTTTTTATACGTGCCATTGGTGCTAACCTTTGACTTCATTTTCACTCGCTGTAGCTCAAGATTTCGACTGTATGTGTGGACCAACACTTTAATGTGAACCACATGTCTTTGTATTTTAACACGAAATTCTCTTCCGCGTGGGATATCAACGTTGCGTGCATTTTATTTTCGCAGCAGGAATTTGCGCTATTTCTCATTACTCCGCGATTGCGAGCAAATATACCGACTCGATTACATTCGCAGATAAAGGCAAATAACAGTACACAATTTCCAGCGGAATTATTTGAGATATTGGAGGGGATTTCTTCTGCAAATAATGCGCAACAGCGTGATGTATGAACCCAATTTGCACCAAGTTTTGTGCGAAATCTATTGGTTTTCAAGAAATCGAGATACGTGTAAATGGACGCATGCAAACCCGGTCGGAGGTATTTTGATAACAATTGCTAATCAATTTAACCGGATAATTTCGTGTTTTTCTATTAACTGATAACACCGAGTAATTCTTCATAAAGTTTTCCAACCTTTCTTATCTCGAAATTGACTGAAATAGACCACTTTCCGAGATTGATATCAGAATTGTATATATCATTAACGTGATTCAATTGCACAAACTACCCCCACAAAACATAACATGAATTATTTCATTCACGTTATTGAACTTTTTTCCTTATTTAAAACTAAAAGTGCGAGTTTAACACAGACTATATGCATTTACATGTATGCTATAAACAAACTTTCTTGAGTTGTATAAATTTTGCTATATACAGTATACCGGTATACATATAAACACGTAAAATAATTATAAAAATGCGTTTGTAAAACAATAGTCGAATTTGTTCGTTTAAACCGTAGTTCGTAAAATAACTTCATTAATAAGAACTAAATTTTCATCGCGGTTTGGATGAAATCCTATACTCCACGTTTGGGAATTCCTCCGTTATAACGTACAGTGTACATTTTTACATGTTGTTTGAAGTTCGTTTTAACGTAACATTTAGCCGAAAAACGATATATTTGTCTTAAATAAATACATTTTAAATTTTTCGTTAAATAGGACGGGGACTGCATGGAAATGAGTTCTTATAAAGCGACTTCTTTTTCAATGAGGTTCCACTGCAATTGGCAGAAAATGTAGACATCAGGCATAAACATCGGTAAACATTTGTGGATTGTTATTTTCTAATGTTATTCTAAATTTGCTTGTCATGGTAACATCCGGAATAAATTATACTGTATGCCTGTAACTAAAAAAATCGATAAACTAAGATTAAGCCATTCTCACTTTCCTATTGATGTCAATGCCAATGCGGACTCGAATTAAGTTCAGTTCAATTTTAGTTTAAAACTCTATAATAAGGCCACTTTTAAAACTAACCATTATGCTTTCATCACTTCGTTGATCACATTATTTCATGCTATAGATGGGCATATTTCATTAACTTTTAGGTGCGGACGTTTAGTAACAGGTTCTAAGACATATAGTAAAAAATAATAATTTGGAAAAAGATCTACAGGCTTGGCTGTCCATAGAAGTAAGGTCATGGTAGCTGTTAATTTTTTTCCATGAAGCTACAAAAACGTATCACTTATCAGACACTAGTTAGTTTCAAGTACATATATACTGTATATGCTCTGTTGAAATTCTGCAAAAATTCTTATCAGGCTCTTATCAAACATTTTGACACACGTCTGATCCGAAAGCTGTTTCGGTATCCTTCCTTCTGAGCGAACATTTGGTACACACCCCATTTCCAATTACTAGATATAGCCAAGTTATTAGGAAAACTAGTTATGCGGCTTAATTAAAAATAATTATAGATTAGACAACCGCGTTTTTATCAGAAAAAAATACGAACCGACCGTCGCTATTGCACAGCGTTGTAGTATCGTGGTTAGGAATAATGTGAAATATGCCCCTCAAGGTGTGAAACTTACCTAGAATAGAAAAAAAAAGAATATTTATTAAAACATTAAAAACCACATGTATACGAATGAATGGCTATTAAACATAATTAAGTCAACTTTTTTTAAGATTCTGAACTATATAGTATACGCTCGTTATGTCAGAAAGTAGTTCCTTAAAAGGCAAATACAACGTTATTTATGCAAAAACATTTTAAGTTATACTATTTACCCTAAACCATACATGTATTTTAGGGTCTGTAAAATCCTTAAGCAAACAAAAACGATGACTTTCAGCGTTGCTGAAAGCCGAATATGAAAGGTTTTAAGTCGAATTAAACCGAATTAACTCGAAGCTCGATCTATACCCACAATTTTAAAATCCGCCCTATGAGTACATGTATACCAGGATTTGTTTTTTAATTGCATATGTAAGCATGATATGCGATTGTGATAACTTGTGTTTTTGAGTTAAAAGTCATTCCCTCTCCCTTCCCAAACTTTTGAAGAGAAACTAAAACAGTCTAAGTCTGACATTTTCATTTTTAAAATGTGCTAAAAAAAATGAGGACAATACGATTTGTTGTTCAATTTCTATTTAAATATATGATATACATATTGCGTGAAATTTTCCAAATTGACCTTTTTAAGTGCTAAACAGTTTTCCAACAATAATGGTGATCACCTTATCAGTTGCATTATATAGAAAAGAAACTCACAATTAATGAGCTAATCTAAAATTTCCCAAACTGAGCTCAGTCAAACCAGAATTGATAACAGAGCCAGATTTGCATACAGAATCAAAGCGTTTATTGTTATAACGGATTAATAAATCTGCTAGCACCGATTACTGCCTAACCTGGTGGAAAACGCTAATCTTTATTCTAGTATTAATCGCAAAAAAAACTAGGTACTGTATATTTTGGTGTAAATGGGGTGTGGTCGACAAGCAGCATGCATCCCTGGACCCACCCTTCCTCAATTTTCTAAGGTGGTTGACCATCGTCATTACGGATGCTGATACACCTGAAAATCCCGTTTCCCCTCATCAATATCACTTCATTACAGCGCTATTAAATTCACATTGGAAATTCCGGTAGTTTTTAAGGTGGTAAGTTATAGAAAACGAGCTTTGCATTATAAGAACATCATTCATTCCAACCCTGCTTTGCTTTTTTGTACGTGTTAAGGGAAAATGAATTATAATGAATATGCAGTTTCGTATTACAATTTATTATAATGCGACCGAGCCACCATAAAAGCAAAGTGATAGCCACTCGAGTTATGAATAATTTAACGCAGTGTTCTGCGAGACTACAAATTAGTGGATTACACAAAGGAAAAACGCGACCAACCGCAATTGACAGCCCTGGCCGAAAAATGGGCGCACAAAACATTACGCTATATCCTAATTTTTAAACGGAACCTAAGTACCCTCATTTCCTGGACTACGACGGGCTCCTCCGCTAATTAAATGCCAACAAATTAAATCATAAATAACAAAATGCCGAGTTGTCTTCGAGAACTCGAGGGGGACATCGGAGTCCCCTACGTGGCAGCACTAGGTCGAATATAAATCAAAACGCCCAAATGGACATTGCTTATATAACTCATGGCGTTGTGATGCCAGATAAATTTGGGCCCGTGTGTCAATAGAGACATAAAACAGAATAATATTTCAGAAATTTTTACGGAAAAACGCTTCGTGCAGATGATACCTCTAAAACGTTATTTTTTACTTGGCAGGATTTTGGACATAACGTTTGAGGCGTTACATTTCGAGACCTAAATACTTGTTGAAAGGTCAACGAGCCCATTATCACCACGATACCTTTTCGGACAGTTTCGGTGGTTTTTTTGCAGTAAAAAAAATTTAAATTTGAGGGGTACGCAAAAAAAAATACGAAAAACTTATACAAACGGGAGGATAATTCTGTATCATTTCAATTTGATTTTTTGTTTCCTTAAATTTAATCTCGCATTGTCTTTCTACGTAGATCGTCGTGGGTAGTCGAAGAAAGAAAAAAAAACTCAAAATTTAACTTGATAAACCCATGTTTTGGCGTTCTGCTGCCTTGCTACCACGTACTGAGATTAATTAGTCATGACCATACTCAAAAGTTAATGATCTTGCAAGGATGTATGTTCTGGAAAATACACGTACAGTACACGGAGAATAATAGATAGGGAATTTTAAGGGATTTCCACTTCAATGAGTTATTCAAATGGAAATATGATTTGCTTAGTTTTGGTACCAGCAAGGGATGAACAGCTGCATGCACACATCTGACCTACAAAAATTGTTTTGCACGCATGAATTTATTAAAGAAATAAAAGCTGCTCCCAAACTACGATATTCAAGGGCATTTTTATATTAGAGAACATTTTACAAATTTTAAACAGAGAGGTCAACATCCTTTATGCTATCCGACGTAAAACAATTATGTTTTACATAAATCACGTAGTCGTTTACCACGCTGTGGGGACCGAAACACATACGTGACATTTTCATTTCAAACAAAATTATTTATTCACATAAGTGAATTTCAAAGTGTAACGAAATTGCCACGAAAAAACTACCTTCATTGTATAATAACAATAATTGCATATGGTATATCATTTGATAAAACCTTCTACGCAGACAAGACAAGCGAATCAAATTTGCTCTTTTTAATTCCACGACTTTGGAGAGTTTACTGAACCCAACCGTTACATTCGCTAATTGTTATTCGGATTAGATTATAGACAAGTATGCACGTTAATCTGGCTAACTCACACTCGATGAATATTTAAATGGGATGCATTATCACCCTAAATGCATCAATTTGTCCTTACATTCTCAGGCTATAGTTTTTTTTTGTTTTTAAACTATTCGAGTATCCAGGAAATGTTTCACGTTCTAGCGCAGCTTTTCTTAGATAACAAACGTTTCATAAACAACTGCCAAAGCCGTTCAAAGTAAAAAGCAGTTCTTAATTCCTAAAAAATACACTTTAGTCCATGAAGGACTGCCGTTATTGCATAAATGTGGCACAAGTTTAATTCTAAAAAGAAATAAAAACTGAATGAATGACATTGCGAGAGATGAGCGATCTCTTACCATCATAATAAGCGTTCATTACAGAAAATCCCTTGACCTAACATCAGACAAAGCTGAGTATCAGATGAAACTCCCAAGTTCTTTTTAAGCTGAGATTTTCTAGAGATGAGGACTACAAAGTACAATGGGGAACAAATTCAGAATCAACAATTCTGGTCCGCAAAAATTCTGATTACGTGCAGTACTTAAAGAGAAAAAAAAACTTGAAAACTTGCTGGAAGCCATTGTAGTTCGAAATGCGAACAATCACAGACGACTATTTTTATAACACATGTGCTAAATTAATGAATAATTACAACCGTTTTTGAATACCTTAGATTGGAAAACAGATCGGATAGTGACATCATATTCCTGCAAAAGGTTTTGACACAAAACTCTTAGTCATTTGTTTGTGATACATGTTTTGCGACCATTAACTTTGTGGTCATCCTGTAGCTGATGAAACCGTTAAACATTTCATACACCAAAACATTTACATGTGCGTTCACCGCCAGATAGGACGAGACTTTGTCCACGAGCAATTTTCAGACATGAGGGTGAATTGAGGACTCGGACATCGAAATAGAGCAGAGGGAGTAGGCCAGTAGCCGTACCTCCTAAAGGTGCACAGGTCATTTTCAAAGTACAGTACTTGATGTAGGTTGGCTAGCATTGCAAAGGTTAGGTATTTGGTGATTAGTTTAGTTTTATTAGCACCTCTAATAAAACTCCGAATGTTTCGCAACTTCGGAGATGTAAACGTACATTTGCTCAGAAATGTTTAGGGAGAGTATTTCACATTACCTTTGACCTTAAGGCCATCCTCGGAAGAATAAAGGTTAAGACACTTTAATGAATTTCGGTGCATTCAGCAAGGTGCCCTATTTTGATTATTTGTTTGTTGAAAAAATGGTTGACCTCAATTTCCAGACAGAACATCCCAGAGCCGTCCATGTCCGAACCATACCTTCAGTACATGGAGATTTCCAAAGTTTTCCCAAGAGTAATTTACTGATGCCGGTGATAATTAAACCGGCCAATCATCTATCGATACAGTGTGTTGACAGGTTTGATGATAAGTTCTCGCAGCAGGTGGCAACGCATTGAACTAAAAACGAAGCTACAATCTAGTCGACAGGTTGAAAGTATTCTGACATTATTATTCGCCACAAATCATTTTTAAATTTAAAAATATTTAAAAAAACTTGATATAAGGGTGTGGTAACGTTACATCAAACTTATCTTGCGAAATACAATTTGATAGTTAAAAAGTAGTTCACATAATTGATGCGTTACAGCAGTTTTTGGAATTAAGTTTGAGAATTATACTGTATATAAATGTCATGTATATAATATAAATACATAAAATTGTCATTGCTGATATGATAATCCAAAAATCACAAACTATGTTGATATACTGTAGTTTCGATTCTGTAATTTACTTTGTTAAGGTTACGGAAATGACCTTTCGACGGTGTTAAAATTCGTGTCACTAGAAACCAAGACTGTCGTTTTTTGCTACACGTCCCAGGCAATTCAAAATATTTCTAACAATGGGAATTATCAACGTTAACTGATGCATGACTGCGCTGGTACGAATCCAACTCTTAAGTCTTTCAAACGTAGTTTTTGCTGCTGCTTTTTAAATTCACTCCCTGCATTTTCCCAGTCACAATGCATTTCTTTATATTTCACTAAATCAAACAATAAATTGGAGATTTGTTTTGGAGGGAATCAGATTTCTGTAGAACCCACATTGAAAAGAAATGAGTTTCAATAATACGTACATTTGAAAATACCGTATAAATTGGAACACGTGTAATGCATTTTAAAATATATTTAAACAAAATTAAAACGAACGTCAAAGTGCATTTCCAAAATGTATTTTAGTCCCTGAATTCTCGTCGAAATATTTAACAAACTATTCTCGTCAATGCATTTCCAAAATGTATTTTAGTCCCTGAATTCTCGTCGAAATATTTAACAAACTATTCTCGTCAATGCATTTCACAATGTATTTTAAAATGAATTCAAAAACGCAAAATGCATTTTCAAATGCATTACATACATGTGTTCCAATCTAATGTATTTTTTTAAAATCATTTCTTTTCAACGTGGGTCTTGATTACATGCATGTACAGTGTACATGTACGGTCTGTGATATCTTAGCTCGACAATTAAAACAGTTTGCCCAAATATATTCTTGGAAATGCTGTCACCTTGCACCACTGCAGAATATGCAACAAAATCGGTCAGCTTTGTTTCTTTAACATTCAGAAATCCTGTATGAGGACCCACTTACTGCATGTCTGTAATCGAAAGAGCAAGATTATGAAATTTTAAAAAATGGCGTCCCATTGGAGAATCTAGCAGACGGTTCGTCAATATACTGCAACGGTATATGCAATCGTCATACAATTTACATTTACAAAGAGACTTCGTCACTGCCACTCATGCAGAGTCTCGAAGTCACGACATTTGAAGACTTGAGGAATTGGTAAAAAAAAAATAAGCAACACTAATTTTCGGCTTGAAATGAAATTATCTCGACAGACGATAATACACCATGGCTTATTTCTTGGTATTTATTTGAATTTATATTGTCTGCTCGCTCAATTGAACAATTTTTATCACGAAACTGCGCGGCGATGATGACTCGTGACAACCGCAGCATTCTGACTTTGTTGTTCTTAGAGGGAAGCCATTATTATTCGAGCCTGTTGACCTTAGACCTACTTTTACGGTTGATTCTAGCTCGTCCACAGCACGATTAATCATTTTTCTCGTTAAATCCGTGAAGCAAGGTTGCTGGTTTTCAATGCGTCAAAGATCCCATCAATGGAATCACATTTGGACGGGATTAGAGGCATTTTAAAAGATTTAAAAGAACTTAAACGCAGATTAAAATTTAAATTCCAACGCCAAAACTTGTGAAGTATCACCGTTTATGCATCATTTTGTAACGAAAGGCAAGGCATCGGCCGTGGCCGATTTTTAAATTTCTTATCACTTGGAAAGAATTATTTGTTCCTATAGATATACATTTAGCGGGTGTTAAAAGTACGTTATACTCAAAGGATAACCATAAAAGCTAATTTACTACATTTTACCCAAATAAATATAAATGTACATACTGTACTTGTACTTAACTTTAGGCTCAAAAGTTTTCTCAACAATTCGAGCTAGTGACTTTAGGTGTGTCCGAAAAACCAAACACTCTTCGGCGTTATTATATATACTTATACGAAAACACAGATTTGAAAAAATTCTCTGCTATCAAAAGTAATAATTCCAACACTTTTTCCAGAAATTCTCAGATGCTTGAACATGATGTCTCATATTTTTTAAATCGTAAGTAATGCATTGAGACATTGCCTTGGTTTGCCCAATTAAACAATAACAATGTTAATAAAAACACGAATACCAATCGTAGGTAGGCCTATAATTTTTATTAAAATACAATGTTATTGAATTATCAACTTTTTGTACATTAAACATAACAGATTATCTGCTATTGCGATGTTAATTAAAGGCGGCATCCGACGTTTTACTGACCCGAGAAGTATTTAGACAATGGATATCCTTAATTGTTTACCTATTGTTCAAACTTTTTCATTGATCGAGGAAAATTTCCAGGTTAAATAACTAAACTTTGGATTCAGACAAACACTTAACCTAAAATTGATGAATGCCGAGACCATGCACGTACGACACTAAGAATGAAAGATGAAACCTTGGATAACTCATGGGCAATTGTACAACAACCATCCTCTCGGTTATAGGTCTACTTTTAGCGATCTTGCAAAATTGTAGCCTATAATAACACCATAACCACAATACTTTTTTGATTTGCTAAGAGCCTCAATTGTCTTCAATAGAATCACTGTCAAGATTACATCAGGACACTGCATCAATGATACGAATTTCATATACACGTACTGTATTCATGCTGATGCAAATCACAAGACTAACCTGTTGTTAGCGTTTCAGAAAAATGCTAAATATATAGTTTGTATATTTGGCTTTTTCAGTTTAAATTTTAGTTTACTGCGATGGCATTTGGAAATCTGAAATTCATTGATTCTTTTAAGAATTCGTTAAGCAACGTTAAATTGTTTCTCAAACGGCTGTTTTCCGGATGTAGTTGAACTTGACAAACGTAAAACAGACTACATGAGTTGATATATCGTTGCTCCTGTTTCATCCCCATTGAAATCTATTAAGACTCCACAGGCGCACTTAACACAGGTTTTGCAAAAAATAATCCATACAAGCAAGCAGGGTGAGGCTTGGCAAAACTTAATTCGGTTAATAGAGTTGCATGGAGTGAAGACTGCTCCCGTTTGATCACCGAGAGACAAAGCATGCAGGCAGGGAACAGAAATAGATTACATAATATTTCCATCAACTTTGCACACGAAGTAGTTCTCAATCGCTGTTTCAGTATGTAATTTTAATTGAAGTTAACTATCGAGTGTACTCCAACTCACCAGCCTCAGCCTCTCTTCAAACATCAATTAGATTTAGTGTACTGAGGGCATAATATAAAATCTATTATACGAGTACCCCCAATCGATTTTATGAAAAATACCACGGCGGTAAAACAGTACATGTACCTAGGTGTGGTCGAGCAAATTTGAAAAGCGATCTCGGCCATTTTTCAAGCCGCAATGCCTCTGCTGTAAATATTATGGTTGGAACCCTGTGGATGTTTACCGACTGAAAGCAGAACGCAACTATGCTGAAGGTATAAATACTATCGTGTATAAATGCAAGAAAACAAAGAATCCGAAAATGAACTAATTAAGATAAAAGTTGTTAGACCGCATCATAACTTCTGGAGAAAACAAATTCTCGATTAAGCTTTTGATAATTTTTAGTGATCATTTCTTTGATTAAACTCACAGTGGCGATTTTAATCTGAAAAACGAAACTGAAGACTTGATTGCAACATAATATAACACTCCCGCTTCAGAAGTGACACCTCAATAACTGTCAATTTCCTGATTTAAACGATTTTAAGAAAACGAAATGAGATTAATATGGAACACATACTGCAGTTTCGACTAAATGACAGCATTGTCATGCATTGTCATTGTCATTGATACATTCAAATTTACTTTATCTCAAAATGAAAAATATTGAGTTGTGTCACTTTTGAAGCTGGGGTGCGATGTTACAGTATGTCTATATACTGTTTAAAAACAAAATAAAAGCATGCATATATGTATATTGCATTTAAGTGAAATAAAAACTTGCATACATATCACTGTATTAAATTACAGTTTTTAAACATGTAATTTAATAGAGGCTATATGATTGGAAAGGTGCAATAACGTTATACTTAAATTAAATAGTAAAATATAACACAAATGCAAATCGCTAAGATTAAAATTTATTCAAGGAAATAAAATAGCAAGTCTTTTCTCCTTGCTGCGATTGATTCACGTGGATGTGTTTAGCATCAATATCATTCGTCCTTAAGCACCGCAAAAGTTAATTAAAGGTATTTTAATTAATTTTATCTTAATGATGTGAAGCGAACAACTTTTTAAAATAGGTTACTTAGTAAGGCCGACTGCCAAACGTCACATACATGTACATTAAGATTTCAGAGGGATTGATTCTGTCTAACTAAAAGCTAGCACTGTCCATATACAGTATTGCTAATGCAACAGTCCAACTGGACAATGACATATCTCGCATAAACTAGGTGATATATTGTGGGAAATTTTTCACTGGCCTACATGGATAAGATTCCGACAACTAAAACCTAAACACAAGGCCGAAAATAATAATCATACGGATGCATGGACATTTTTACTTTATTTGGGGGTATAAAAGATGGGGTCACCATGCAGAACCTTCACAAATGCGTACTTCGTAATTCAACTACGTGCTTGATATTACCAGTCAAGATAGGCCTATTCATTCAGGGAAAAATTCCGACATTTTCTTAATAAAAACTAATGATACAAGATTCCTGACAGGATTATAAGCTATTGCATTTGCTCTGGGCAAATTTCAAAAGCACCAATGTTATTTTTTTAAAGTGTGCATTATGACCCGTTAGAGTTTGTGACTAGAAAGCCAAACTAGAAATGATATGCCTTATTTTTATGTGTTTATATTACGTTTTCAGGAATTTTCACAACTTGGTTGAACTTCCACACAACGTGACGGAAGACAATGCTTACCAATTTAATGTATATCCTAAAATGCATACATGTTAGGAGTTATGAAGGTGATAAATCTGTGCTTGTAATGTTATCAATTTCAAATGTAACTAGTAATATAAGTAATACTTTAGCTAGAAATACCTATTTTAACCAATATAAAGTTGTGTGTAACACGAATTTCCTCCAAGATTAAAAAAAAAATTCGTAAGATCTCTTCGTTAATTTTAAAAAAAAGTAAAAACATTTAAAAAGTCGCACGTAACATGGGACGTTTTTGTTCTATAAATTTACTAAGAAATATAACACATTTTTAAGCATTAGAGGAAAAGCGGGAGATATTACTCCATACAGTGGGGTTAAAAACTGTTTCCAAATAATTAATATTTATTCTGGAGTTCAGAGAAATATAACATATATATACTTACAATGATTTAATTTTCTGATAATATATGGTTTATGACTAAATTTAAGTTAAAAATGGATTGGCCTTTATTTGTACTAACAATGATACTTTTTTGTAATTTGATACTGTTTAATTTTTTTTAAACGTAAATAGGATAACCAAAACATTTTGCATCAAATCATAACTACATCAAACAAAGTATTATTTAGGGAAAAAATGCATTTGTCCATTTTAATGTATACTCGGTAAATATTTTACGATTCATTAATACACTTGTAGTTAAAACAGGTATAATTTACTAAACATTTCAAATGCATATTAAACATACAAATCAAGCAAAGAATCGTTATTACAGTGAATACAATACATGTACGTATAGCTTGAGCAACATTAGAAATAAACTGAGTATAATATAAAAACTTCTGTAACAAAAGCATACTTTAATTTTTCCCCCGAATTGAATTGCGTTTCTGGTGATAAAAATAGAATGCATTACAACAGGGAAATGAACCATAACACTAATAACAAAAAATAAAACCTATTTGCACTGCCCATTTATTTAGTTTAATCACGCTGGACATGATTGACACAAAACTGTATTTAGAATCGATAGCAATCAGAATTTAGTATAATAAGAGGATAAGTTGTCTCGACTATGTAAGCATTGCATTGTACTCTTATTTTCTGATGGGCAACTGAACTACATTTGGATGTTAACTTGTCAAACGTACATGTGTAGCTGCCAGTGCTGGCATCTACGCTGTAGCTATCATCTAGTGAAAGTATGTTTGCTTGCTGTAGGACTACATTGGTAAATTAAACCTGCTTTTCCATACGTTTCAAAGATTCATTTATCACACATATACGTGAAACATTCAGGTTTATAAGAGTTGATTTCTTAAAGATTTATACCCTATAAGTAGACACAGTAGGGCATGAAAATCTCATTCAACATTTCCATAATAGTGAAAACAGCATAAGGAGGCTGGCAATTACTGTGTCAATGCCTCAGTACAAGTGTTTTTTTTTAAATTACAATAAGTGCTTCCGGCTATACTTGTATACGAAGAACATTACATTTATATGTTAATTGAGAAAAAGGCTAGTTTTCTTATGGACGCATCTAGTAACCAACGTTTACCTAGGATTTACAAGTTGTAGCATAAATGTAACATACCCACTTGTTTTTCTCTACATTTTAATAACACTCGAAAGGGGGAATTGGAAACAAACAGTTGCGTATAGGTATAGGTTTTCAATGAGTGGGGGGGAGGATTCAACCGTTATTCTACCTAACTTTAACCTCCTCTCCCCCCCCCCCCCCTTACCTACTGTATACACCTCCCACGCATAAGTATTGATTCTTGCATAGGATATATTTTTGCTTATAAAATAAATGCTTTCATTCTAATTTTTATTTTATTAAACTTTAATTTTCAGCATACAGTATCATTTTAGACTGACTTTATGAGTAGTGCACTAATGAAATATTTGCTTTAAGAGAGGGGCAATGTTGAAATATTTGCTATAAAATGGGGCAGTAGTCCAAAAAGTTGGGAAAACATTAATTGCAATAGAAAACCCTATAAAAGAATGTTATATAATGAACTCACTAATTAAAACTTTTTAAATAACGTAACAATTAAGATTTTCATTATGAAGTCTTGCTCAAAATAAGAGTAACATTACCATGGCTGAATTCTGCGAAGTGCAGCCTGATAATAAGCTCAAACGTACCATATTTTAGCAATGAGAAGCTATATGCTTCATGCTTTATGAACCACAGACCTCATATTGGCAAAATATACCAGTAACGAAAGCTAACTCAGACTTCATTATAGCTGAAAAACTGAAAGAGGTGATAGCAGCCATTTACTGCATTAATTATCAAAAACTCAGAAATTCTGAATAGATTGCTTAGGATTAATGCCCTGCCGAATGGCATCCTCACGATGGCGATCTCCTTTATTGGCCTCGAAGCATGTTACATAACTGCATGAATTAAGAGAAGAACTGGTGCCAACTAACCAGAATATCAGCTTCGCATTTTGGCTCGATGACTCTTTGCTCGATAGCCATCAGAAATGGAATTATAATTGCTGGCGGAAGAATGGCTGCATTTGCATGTTAACTGCAGGACGAGTACACGGGAATGACTTCGTCGTTTTCCATCATTACAAGAAACGAGTTTTATCATGTCGTGTTCTATGGCAGATAAAGGTTGGCGACATTTCCTGTAGGGCTTTTGAAGTAATGGGTTGAGCATTTTGGGCGGCCATCTTCCACGACGTTCTTCCGTGGACCACCCAACCATCAAATGCGAGGGTCGATCACTCGAAGAGTAATGGCTTCGATTGTGATACTCCCTATTTGTGTTGCATGCGCCCACGCAACTCAATAGTTCTCAAACATACTCTCGTAATGCTCTTCGAAAAAGCGTAATAACCTTAAGCCCCTGGCTACAACAATAGCAAGCATCCATGGCATGGGATAAGCACAACGATCAGAAGAACCAGTCTAGAAGGCAACCATGCACAATGGAGAAACTTGTCTCGAAATAGTACAATCTACAACAGGTGGCACTGAATATCAAACCAATGCGCCAATTAAATTCAACCTTACGAACAAATAACTAAAACATGGTAATGAGCACTTTCGACATAACCGAAACCTCGTTCATCCTTCGAGCGATAATTGGCTACTTCAAATCCATCACAGTCCATGATTAAAAACAGCCGAAATTAACGCTAGCAGAATAGATTTTCGATTTTGAAGGGTACAACGTGGCATTGGGTACGCTTCATCATCCCGTGCAGTGCCCCACCTTCGAAGAATGTGCCGAAATGAATTGGTACTCCTCTCACGAATTGCTCCAAGGTGTTGCCTAATTTAACGCCACGGAAACCATTTTTCCATGAGAATGACTGAATGAGTTAGTCTCTACATTGCTATTTTCAAGTAAGTTCAACTCGAGGAATAATTTCCTCACCGTCATCAATGAATTCATTGCGGAGTGCCAGAAATTTCACAAATTTCCCAACCCAATTTGCACCGTTCGAATTATGCATTTTCTATAAAAATTCAACAATGAAATTGCATCAAATTGAGATAGTGGAAAGCGCGTGAGAAAGTCATAATAACAGCTTTATCTAAGATAAAATGGCGCAAAATTAAGTATGAAATGCTAGTACAAGTGTAATTTGAAGATAAACAATGATTGTACAGTATATCCACATTGCGATACATTTCCCTATGAAATGCTGTTGAACAAACTCGAATTCTGCGTTCGAAATTTATTATCATAGTAATTACATATGCGAAATCAATTTCTACGTTGACGCACCGGTTCACTCTTTTTGAAACAGCCAAATTAAAAAAGTAGGTCTTGCGGGAATCGAAATTCTAGTCCATTAAGACGTCCAAGACACAGTGGACGCAACGGGGTCAAAATATGGTTCGGAGCATTATACTCTAATCTCGTTAATAACATCTTCACATACTTATGGGGTTATCACTAATTTCACCTGCTATCCAGTTTCTCTGCGTAAGAAGTATAAAACTATAACATTATGTACTAAAAATTGGATCAAAGACGTCCACAATTCAATGAGAGTATACACACGATGAACAACAATTAATTCATTTGAGAACTTGCTCTGAGGAATCAATTGTTCTTCCATGAATTTATTGGCTTTCATTGTTTTTGTAGTTTATAATGGTATGGCTATAGGGTTTATAAAAGTACCACAACAATGTATAGCCTACATTATTCTTTTGTTCATAAAGCAAACAAAGGCTATGATGAGCTTGATGAAAGATATGTTTCAAGAAGCAAGTCCATGGAATTTTCATGCTATTTCGTGAATTTTGAAGAAAACGATTTGGAAATATAAGAAAGGAACGAACATTTATCAACGTTTGCTCATCTTTGATTGATAATGCGAATAAAATCTTCATGAATGACTACTATACAAAACGTTCAATGTAAAACCGAGACACTGCAATCAAACGACAATGAAATAATCAACATTTATAACACTATACACCAATTATATAGGGGGATCCATAGATCATATATCACACCTCCGCTTCAGAAGCGACACAACTCATCATTTTTCATTTAACATTTTAATTGAATTGAGTAAGCTAACATGGTGTCCATTTTAGTGAATATGGAAATCATTTTTCTTGGGTCAATTGGAAGATTTTTTGAGTTGTGTCACTTCTGAAGCGGAGACCTGCGGGGTGATATGAAACGTCAATTGATGTAGCTCAATGTCTGACACTACTACAACCAACACAATTGACCGTTTTCACCCCTGACTGACCGGACTTGGCGGATTGATGTGTTGTTATTACATCTGCATATTCACGGTTTGAAAACTAAAGCCTTTCTCAACAGGTTTTTCATAAACGTGTACTGTGATGAAGAAACCAGAATTGTTTCAAGCCAAACAACCTCTCCTGCGGTTTAAGTATCTCAAGCCCAGACTAAGTCATGAGAAAGGGCAATCCTGCAACATTGTTACTATAATACGAGTACAACAATATCGTTCTACTTATGGCACGGTACAATATTATATTAGGCACGACACTCATATTTCCGCCTTATGGTGAGCTTTATTACGGCCATAAAAATTAAACCTCTATTGGCTCAACAACCTACCATTATGGACAAAGGTATCCCAGGTCTTAATTATTTGTTTCATGCAGAAACATGACATCCACTCGAAACAAGCATATGCTATAGAGAATCGAGGTAATGAAATAAAATACTGCAGCTCCCATGGGGGTCACGAAGATGAAAGATAAGCCCAAATAAACTTTTTATATCAATAGCTCATGTCGCTATACGAATTCGCCATTGTTTGATCTATTAATTTATAATGAGCGGGAGGGCAGGCCTACTTCCAAAGATATTAATAAGGCAATGCAATTAACCGTGTCTCGAAAATAATTCGGATATGTTTAATTTATAATCGTGCGATTGTACCAACTTCCCACCCAACATATTTCTAAGCCGAGATACACAATGACTGATCTATACCTAGATAAGTCAAAAGCCTTTAACGATTTATTTCCTTATTAATTACATGCAGGAAATAACTCACCAAGGCCTTAACGATAAGAAATGCTGCCTGGTTAGGATTTTTAAGATACGGTATGATTGAGAGGCATAGGGAAAGTACATGCGCTATTTGTAACTTATCAATAAATTTAATACGGGCAAAGAATGTTAAAACTAGACTATCAAATTCTGTCATTGATTCACAATGCTCCAGATGTCAGATACAGCAAGACCTGCCTACGTTATGCATTCCATCACAATCAACACTCGTTATGAATAGAATAAAAAAGGAAACTGAACTGTTGCAAATCCCACTAGGAGTCAAAGTGTCAATAAATAATGCTCAGCAAATACAGACATTCGAAAATTTTAATTAAATACGACATGCGTGCGGTAGTTTAGGAAGCAATGAATGTCAGAACTTATATATACAGTACTTGGGCAAGACGTGTATGAATATTAACTGCAGTCGAACTTTTAATTAAACTGTAAATTTGTTTTGTCATCGTCATGACGTCGATTAGCCCTCGAGTTAGACCGGTATTTCAGGCACTTCTCAATTCAATTCTAGCTGAACCAATTTCGGCAAATTATTTCTACACTCTCTTTACGCTGTACGAGTTTATGTAAATATTGTAGTTTGCCATTGAGTATCTTTCTCGAAATTTAAAATTGTTTGCGCTTACTAAAACTTGAAAATATTTTTTGCAGGGATTCACCTGTTCTTCACTAAAAATAGGAAAAATGTATAGGTAAAGTCGAGCTTCGTTAATATAAGATTCTCAAGAAACGTCAATTGAATTTCGTCTAAACCGTAATTCATATTCTCAGAAGTCAGCTTAAATATGCATGACTTCAGATATAAGAACTAAAGTTTCATCGAAGATTTGATGAAATTCTACCACAAGAACAGATGTATTTTGTATTAATGGGAATTAAGGTGGCGGAACTTTTATCCGGGAATTCCCCGTTATAACGTACCATTTTTGTATTGGCTAAAATTTGTTTTAACGTAAAATAGCGCGAATTCTTAGAAACTCGAAATTCCTTTGCCGGACATTTGTAATATCAGAATTCGGAATTCGTCTTAAATGAAGCGTCTAGGACGGGAACTGGAAACGAGTTTGTTCTATTATACCATGTAAATTCGTATTAGGCGAGTTCTTTACTGCATATCCCACATTGAAAAGAAATGCACTTGAAATGCAATTCTTTTTTAATGTGGAATGAGCCGCTCATGGCATAATATAATTTCGTTTACTTAATTGATGTTAATTGTTCAAATATGAAATCATCTCAATTATTGGCTGCCCTGTAATTTCACATTTCTTCACAATTTAAAAAAAAAAAAGTTTTCTATATTTGCATTTTCTGACGTTTTCCAACCTCTAGGAGTTTTCACGCAGGCACGTGACGTCCATCACAATTTGTTAATGCGAAAGGTTGCGGAGTTTAGGGTTGCACGATTTGCATAAAACGATGACTAATTCCAGAAAATGAGTAACGTTATTTATTAAGCTACACAAAAGAGAAAACACCTAAACTACCCATTACGGGCACACCCCGGGACCCAGTTTAATTGGCTCAAGTTTTTTTTTCTCGATGCATTTCTGGTGTACAGTTTGCCTCTTTTTTTTGTAGTCGTGCGTGATATCGTGTCAAATTACCAATCGCCATCGATTGACTGTTTCAGTCTAGATGTAATCGAGCGAAAACGATGTTACCTTCATTTTTAGATCAACCCCCAAAAAAGTCGTATATTCGTTGACAATGAAAAACAAGGTCCTCCGAACACGAAATACACAAATGTTAAAAATAGGTAGCAAGAAGCTATAGAAGTCCGAGGATTGGCTCTTGAAGAAGGAGGAGGAGGAGGACAGCCACCTCCAAGGTGAACGAGGACACCGAATTTAGGAAGTTTAATCTAGGATAGCCTACGGTGTTACGAAGAAACAATGTCATCATTCCGCGCAAACAAAAATCAAACTGACCATTATTTAATAGAACGTAAGACTGAAAATCCCCAAAAAACCTGGCAAGAACCATGACGCCAATGCTGCCGGTCTACGTGGATATGGGCAATTTAACCCGTGAAACAAAAGATGGCAATGAGAATACATTTATCAGCACTTAATCGTATCCTTGGTACCGAAAAGGGAACGAAATCTGCCTTAAAAATGAAAAATAAGGTCAGAATTTGAAAAAAAAAGTGGCCATTAAGAAGGAGGAAAAGATGCCGAATTAACAAATAAAAGGCAAGCACATGCAATACAGGTTATGCTAATGAATATCATCGTATTGTTAACATGAAAATTCTACGAGGATAGACGCATTATCCTCGTTTGAAGTTCGAACCTTCCAAATTTATAGCCAATATGTTCATAAACCAATTCTGAAAATTGCATCGCAACGCTTTTAATGAGGTTATTACATTGTAATACGGTATTTTGAGAAAGTGATATTTCTCGAGGTGATGTTTATTGGGTTAGCATAAATCAAATAACATGTTGGGTAAAAAACTGGTACGAAAACTATACCATTACCATACATTTTTATGGCAGGCTCTCTCAATCGCAATAGCTAAATTATAATTCATTTAACGTATACTGAAATATGAACCTTTGAATAAAACAGATAAGTTGGGTGTTTGACAGCACGCAAATACGTAGAACAAAGTCACTGCAATACTGTTTGACAGATAGATGGATCATGTAGGCTACTTATAGATGGAGGTCAAGTTCAAAGACCTTTTTAGATCGAGGGCGATATTCACTTATTGGACAACAAAACAGAAGCCTATTTGTGAGCTTTGCAATTAAAACCTGCCAATCTGGAAGTAGATCATTCATCTCTTAAAATGTCAGCTGATGTCAATAGAAAAATAACACTCGTATCTGCCATGTCAACCGCACGGTAACCCAGAGATGCATGTAAAGCTGACAAGCAGCTTGTTTGTTTAAATGAATGGGTTGGTGATCAATTCAAATACTGCAGTACGTTTCACATGACCTACATTTCTGTAAATGGTTACGTCATACTTAGGGGTTAAACAAGGCCCTGGACACGGACTTATTTAACAAATACGAGATCTCACATTTTGATCACCACCACCTCTAGTCTGATTGGAATGGATTTGTAGATTTTAGGGCACAGGTCATCTGGTCAAATTTTGATTTCTACATGCATGCAACTAAAGTTGAGTACTGAAGTCGTACTGTTCATAAACATGCCAATAAAACAACAAAACGAACCAATCTTTCAGATTCCACAATAATCAGTGTTTACCATGATATTCAGTAAAACCTGTTAAGACTGACCACCAAAAAAATGTTATGTCGGTCACTGTACACAGGTGGTCACTATACAAAGAATGCCTGAATTAAATTAAAATAATGAGCATGTGCATTGCACTTACACATGTAGACTGTAATACAAGTAGTGAAAAACCACAAAACCAAAAAAGTACAGAATCATCATGTCCAAGAGTTAAAACAAGATGTAACGTGACTCATAAGTTATCCGGTCACTTTTTAAGGTACATTAGCAATGTAAAAATTGCAAAAAAGACAACACACACTGGTCACTGAACACAATAGACAGGAGGTCACTGGTCACTATACAGAGAATTTTTTTGAAGGAAATGTACACTAGAAAAAACAATACACTAATAAGTGGTCAACATAAACAGGTGGTCACCATTAAAAGGTGGTCACTTTTCCAGAT
The DNA here is from genome assembly GCA_034698745.1 of Megaphyllum sjaelandicum. Taxonomy (NCBI): domain Eukaryota; kingdom Metazoa; phylum Arthropoda; class Diplopoda; order Julida; family Julidae; genus Megaphyllum; species Megaphyllum sjaelandicum. Next base: position 3,404 of record JAQGBX010000601.1, on the reverse strand, counting down.
TCTACTGTATACGATTCTGGGCGCTGATCGCCAGCTTCAATCCATAAAATGTCCAAGAATCGGATATTTCTCTGAGAAACATATTGTTGATTTCACTTCCACTTCACGTCAGAAGTTCATTCAGTTTAGAGTTATCTATAAAGAGCATTACATTCTTGCATTTCTTCCGTTTCGCATCATTCCAAAAATTGACGTCACCTTTGCACTAGATTATACAAGCTGATGAGTTATTAAAAATAAACAATTAACTTTTAATTTAATTAACATGTAATTAACTTTAATTAGATTTAGACTGATGGCATAAAGATTGATTGGATTTTACGCCAACATGAATGCATGTTATCAACACTACCTTATGTGTGAACGTTCCCTGCATGATAAGTTCTACTGATATTTTCAATATACGTTCACTCTTACGTCCTTGTATTGATTGTCACTTGATATATTAATGGCCAATTTACATCCCAGAGGCCTAGTTTCGTATAAACCCCAATGAGATTTTCAGAATATCCAAAGGTACACGTAATTTTACACCATAAAATCACACCGAGGTAATTATACTGGGAAAATGTTTTTTGGCGCCCAAATGTCGCCAATTATACATGTCATGCATGAATTCGGAGTTCATTGATGTCGCTGAAGTTATCCTTGATTAAAGTACCTGGGATGTGATCTATTAAACTTTTAAATTTTTGAAATTTGATGGCTTAATGCTCTACAAAAATTAAGGGTTTTCATAACCCATAATCGCATTTAGGCGGCATCAGGACAATTCATATAAAAAAGTGTGGTCCAACATCAGAGAAAAAGCATATGAGGTGTAACAATATTTTTGAAATAATCAAATTTATCAGATGCGTCGTCCGTTGCTAACGACGAAAACATTTCTAGCATAATAGCAAAAATTACTATTTTAATTAACATCGAACAAAGGTGAGGGTTTTGTAAAAAACCTTTTGTGTTGAAGACCGATTCCGTAAGTTTAGGTACCGAAAATCCTGGACAAGAATGCATTTGACACACAAGCCTAGATGTTCTGGTCGAGTAAAACATCCTGCATTTTAATTATTGCTCATCGGAGTAGGTCAGTTCTGCGCGAATTATTTCCAGAAAGCTATTTCGATGAAACGTCCCGTAATTAATATTTCGCCAGGCTTAATTAAAATGCGCGCACCGGCTGAAGACCAAGGATTTAAATTAAGCTGACCAGATTAATTAAATTTCATTTACCGAGGTGTTTCAAGTCATCTCAGCAACGGCTTTTCTTTCTCGAGGAATTCTTGCGTACCCTAGATTTACACCATATTTATGAGGTGCCAATTAGCTGAAAACGCTGATTCCGAGCTGTTTATGTTGAAAACATGAACATAAAAATTGATTTATTCCTGCAAATATATGCATTATTTTTGCATAGATCTTCGCTTTATCGGCGAATTTCAACCTGTTCAATAAGAGATAAATTTAAAGTTAAAGCGTATAGCCTAGTTTCCAAAGAGTTTCGTCCATAAGAAGTGGCTCAGAATTTGAATACACGGCCTGCGAAACTGCTTTCTACCATACTTTTTTTTTTAAAAGTTTAAAACGATTTGTCATTCGAAACGTCGGTTCTTGCATTAAACTCGATCACGACATGGGCGTGAGATACTCGACTTTTAAACCATTGTGGGCAATTTACTTTTTAACCGAAAAAAAGTTCTGGAAAAAAACCTTAATTCTCCAGTACCAACTTTTAATTCAGTCCAAATAGAAGTACGAAAACAAAGACAATTCCTTCAGCAGAGTCCCAAGATAAAAAAAATTGTCCTCAGGAAATAGACTATTTACCGTTGTAGCGTAGCGAGAAGCACACTTAAATAACAACAACTTTGAATTAAATTAAATCGCGGATGCATATCGTGTGGTCATCGTTTCGTTTCAGACGTTTAGGACTAGCCTCTTAAAACCGAACAAAAAACGACAGAAAAAAATTGACGTGCTAACAAGAGTGAACATAGTTTTACATCCCCTGGATGGCCTAAAGGCTGTTCTCTGTGTGCTTTAGTCCAATTTTGTTTCGTGCCATTTCAAAGCGGTCAGTCGAGAAGATGTTCCAATTTTGTTAGCAGCAAACATCGCGAAACAATTAAAACCACGTGCGATAATTTCGACCAAGTAGGTTATAGAGTAGGCCTAATTATAAATTGCGGCGAAGAAGAAATCGTGACTTGCGGCTTGGCACCAGTCGCCATTTTGCTTTTAATCCAATTTTATTCGAATTAAAAAATGTCAGGCAATTTCGATTTAATGGCAGACCCTCCCGAGTTCATTCCTCCAAAGGAGTTCCTTTATGGGTGAAACTACAAAAGAATACAAAGAAGGCAAAAGGCGTTTGGGTAAGATGCTCAAGAAAAGGCAACTTAAAAAGAGCAAATTACTCCATAAGAAAACCGGATCGCGTTGTTGTTAAATTGCAAAGCTCTGGTCCTCTGGACTGGTCTTTCCAAATAGAGAAGTTATTTCCCCATCATCAATGACTGCTCAAGCCTTTGAACTGCTTCATCATTATACAGTTTTCTTACGAACCGCAGAAGTGATGACGTCTTTGAAACCAAAGAATCGAAGGTAAATTTGATTTCTCCATCAAGCGTCCCAGAGTTACTTCCCGCTCTTCCAGAAGTCACATTTTTGCAAATTCATTAGTCACTGTAGGACATTGCCATTCCGTTTTTCAAAGCCAAATGGCAGCTTGTGCCTTCCAGAGTACTATGTAAATAAATAATTATAGGGAAACCATGCTGAGTTAATTTACACTACACGTGTCTTAACTGCTGTGCTCATGCTGCATAATTGCTAGGTTATTAACGCGGCAATATCGAGTTTATTTAATGTACAGGGAATGGATGATGTATTTTGTAGAAAGTAATCAATAGCAGACAAGCTCCACATCAACTGACACTAGACGATGTGATGTCATATAATAGAAAAGTTATACGTTACTATAATGTGCATTATAGTTTACTTACAGTGTATTTATTTGCAAAAAAATACTTCATATTCAAAAGCAAAACATAATTTGCTATAAAATCAATGGATTTTGTATCACTGAAGTCATTGTCCATTATAAACATGCACCTAATGTGTAATTTAAAGTATAACGATAAATTACACTATATACAGAGTGAGTCACTCGCAAAAAATGCGTCATGCACAAGTAATGTCATATATACCCTACACTCATTCTCATGACGATATTTCTGAATATTTAAAACATTTACATAAGTATTTCTCATGTATCGCCATGGCAGGACATGTCTCCAAATCATTTGGTTGGTTGGTTGGTTTGTGGATTTTTTAACGTTGGCCTATTTCTGCACACGAGGGCTAAACACCAACGCCAGGGGATGTGACAGCGTCACCTACCTGGG